>JAESVK010000152.1:2794029-2820783 GCA_017140935.1 Hamamelis virginiana | reverse complement strand
GCATTTGGGGGTTGGTGTGAAAAAAAAAAAAAAATTCACGGCCACGACGCCCGTTACCCGTTACGTATCACCCGATACCCGTTACCCTTTACCGTTACCCGTTACGGACCCGTTACCCGATACTTAAAACCATGGTTCGAACTCACCAAGTTTGTTTTTTTGTTTTGTTTGTGGGGGGGGGGGGGGGGGGCCGGAGGGGGGGGGGGTTGCTCTCCTTTATTTCTAAGGAATGGTATGGGTGCTGTCCTAAAGAAAGCCCTATGAATCTCTATTCTAACTTCAAGTATGCTGCCTTTCTTGTGCTTCAATCATGCTTCAGGCTAGTAGAGATAAGAGAATTGGGGCATCTCATGAGGGACTCAAACTCCATTTCTATTCTATTGCCAGTTCCTTGTATTAAAATAGAGTGTAAGGCTTATCACATGTGAAATCATTCAATGAGGTCAACCTGGTTAATGAAATAAAATTGAGAAAAGGGTAGGAAAGAGCTTGAACAACCACTTTCACAAGAGGTCGAATGTGCCCATTGCCATGCTTGTCAACAAGGTTCCAAGGCGCTTCGCCAAGGAAATGGGAAGAAAGATTCCCCAAAATGCAATTCCTATTAGTTTGTCACCAACCTCTTTTCAAGATGCCATTTTATGAGAAACTACTATCTGATTGTCTGGCAATTTGACCTATACATTTGACTAACTAAATGGGACCAACCGTAGTGTATTAAAGATTAACATGATTAATTGGGTTTCCAATTTGGATACCCTCATCTGAGCCTTATCTTTTTTCATATTAGCATGGCAAATTTTGAATAATTGCTTGAACTTGATGGATAGTAGTTTGAAGGAAAGGATCAAAATCCCAAAGGGTCCTCTATTTATTTGTTTATTATTTCTTTTTAAGAATCATCGTATGTGGCGGTGGGTAATTTAGAAGTAATGTGTGAATCTCATCTAGCAGGCCCCGGTATAGAACTATTATAAAAGTATTGTAAGGGTAATTTTGTCAAATGAATGCTAGGATGCCTCAAGTGCCGCCTGTTTCTATTATCACGGGTTATAGAAATTAATCATTTCAGATTTTTCCTTGATCTTACATTTGAAATTTTGAGGAATTTAAACTTTCATATCAGAATGCAACTATCATCTAAAAATCCACCTATTAGCAACTCTAATTTCAACTTTACATAAAAAAAATTTATTCTGATAAAAATGTAGCCAACTTCAAGAACATATCCCTGGCTGTGGTGATGGGGATCAGTTATCTCTTTTAATCTTTTGACTAACATTGTTGTGGGAGAGAGGAACATTGATAGAACTGTATACAGTTGAGTGAGAAGGATCCATTGAATAACATCATATATGGATGAACAAATGCTAATGCGCTAAATATTGTTATGTTATTTTCTTACAAACTTTTTATGGTGTTCAAACCTAGTTTATTAGTTTATGCTATATGGTGGATCTCAATTAACGATACACAAATGAAGAAAAGGTATCTGGAAGTTCTGTACCAAAATCCTTGGAGTTTTGAGGCATGTTTAGCTTGAGTGCTAATTTAAATCTGTCCAGGCACGATTATTATAGATAATCTACACATTAACCTTTTTATATTTATTATCGGTTATGATTATTCTTTGGGTATATTTCAGTCTCATAAAGTTCTCAACTATTTGTAATGGTTTGGATTTTCAAAGATTAGCCATTGTACAGTATTCTCTATTCTCCTTGTCATGAGTGCCTTAGTTATACTGTGCTGGCTGCACAACTCTCACGCTTGTCTCTTTTGCTGAAGGCAAAATATTCCTGTAAATACATTGTAGGATATTTTCAATTTATTTATTTATACTATGTGGAAGCTATCTTTACAATGCATGTTTTTGGCAGGTCCTCAGTACCCGTGCTCGCAAAAATGTCGTTGTGAGTGATATCAAGGTTGATGTTTGCATTTTTGCTTTTGATATTTTGTATCTTAATGGCCAACAACTCATTCAGGAGGAACTTAAAGTTCGTAGAGAGGTATGGTTAAGACATTGTTTTTAATTGGTTCACTGCTTTCATTGCGTTTATTCTACTCTTTAGTCAGAATAATCGGTGTTCATGAGGCTGTAATTGCATTTTTACAAATTTCATCATGCAGGGTTTTGTATGTGATATATAAGCACCATGTCCTATTGGTTATTTATTTCTAACTCAAGCTGTAAATGGTATTGATAATTCTTAAATTTACCATAAATTTTCTAATGTTATCTGAACAAACGTAATAAGGTGACCAGGCTTTACGAGGTCCAATTGGGTGCCTCGTTGCAGCTTGCATGTTGACATTTTGTTCTTTTTTCTTTTTATCCTTTTTAAGTTGAAAACACTACTATACACACAAATTCCGTGTCCTGAAATCAAATGACAAGAAAAGTGGACAAATTTTTGATTTATATTGATTTATAAAAATAATTGGTACAACTCTCTGGATATTCTTTAAAAAAAAAAAAAGAAAGAATAAAAAAAAAGTCCTCTGATTCAATTTCCTGCTCGATCTTGATTTAAGAGTGACATTTGCTTTTTCTTGAACCGAGATTAAAAATCCCTTAATGGTTTGGTGAGAAAAGAAAAAGTTTAATTGAGGGCATGTGAAAGCTTGATCTCGAATAAACTAATGGTGATTTCCTTGTAACTCTGTGATTAATTGATTATTGCGAAGAACAGTAGATTTCACAAGTTTCTTTGTGTCTGTCTTCTAAAGTGGAAGAATCGACACTTTGTGTGTTGTGCTGGATGAGAATCCTACAGTTTTGAATAATGCTGAGAGCTTTAATTCTTAGGTTTTGACAGAACCTCTATAGCAAGAAGAAGCTTCTTTACATTGAATGAAAGCCTTCTATTTATAGGCAAAATTGGGCCTTGATTTAAGGGATTTTTGCTAGTTAGAGAATATTTTATTTCCTTATTTTTGGCATTAATTTGAATTTTGAATTTAAGAATTTGATGGAAGACTTGCCCTCTCATGTGTTGATGCTATATTCCACACGTTGACAAGTGTCATTTGCTTGGGGGCCTGCCTTATTTTTGGGGAGTCATATTTACGCATGTCTCTTTTGTGGGACCTGTGCTAGTCTTGAGCTTGATTCATTGACCAGTCACAGAGTCGGGCTTTTGAATTGTTGATTGTTCACCAATCGAGTGGTGATTTGCACTTTACTGAATTTTGAGTGTCTACAACTACTATTGCAGAAGGGAATGTTACTGGTAGTATTCTCTAGAAACAAAAACTGTCCAAAGTTTTAAGTGTTTTATGTAAAGCAAATTAGTGCCAATGGTGTTCCTTTTTTATTTTTTGATAGAAGAGGTCTCTAAGAGTAGTTGGCCCTTAAGGACTGGTGCCGGTGTAAATAATCTGCCGTGTAAACCTGTAATTGTGCTATGTTTAATAATAAGTTTTTGTGGTCCTTTAATGAGAAGCGTAACAAACAACATTTAAGGTGTGATGATGGAACTTGGAAGCATTGGAGCTTGAGAGGAGTGTACAGAAAACTGTCTGCTATGATCTCTAGACCATAAGATAAGTGTTGCATTCTGATACAGACATTATGTCAGACTGACAACTCCCTAAAATGTAGATGCATGGTCATGACTAAAAATTTGTTTAAATTAATGAATAAAGTAATTCATATCTATTACGTTCCATTAAAAAAAAAGGCATTATAAAATTGTTTCGATGCTCATTTTTATACAACAATGGTCGATAGGGATAGGGAGAAGTTTCCTACATATCATACTTTGGCTGAATGCGCACCTATGTGTGTGTGTGTGAGAGAGAGAGGAGAGAGAGAGAGAGAGAGAGAGAGAGAGAGAAGGGGTGGGGGAGGGAGAGGAAGAAAGCATGAGCACCGTTGCAGGCTGTTGACCTGCATAGAGCTAGATTCATAGTAAAAACTGCTAGCGGGGGCTACCATGCAAGTCTTGCATGGTAGTGTGTTTTGTTGAAAGGGCAAGTGCTGTCCCTTATGGGTTAAGTGTGTTTTGTTGCCTAAGTTACCCTTTAAAGTTGCCACCAATTTGAGACCTTCAAGTCATTCCAAGATTTGCATGAGAGTTATGATCTGCCATTAGCAAGCACTGAGTTTGGATGTGCTTGCTGGGCCATATATGACTCTGGTGGCATTTGACATCGTGGTGCAGTGCCTTGTCTTATGGTGCCTTCAATTTCTGCAACCTTTTTTGACAAGAGGAACTCCAAACACCCACTTCAAAGGCTTAAGTGACTTTCAAAGGAATGATGGACCCTTATAAAGAAACACACACACCCATTCCCAACCGATGTGGGACAAATGATTCCCAATCGGTGTGGGACAATTTCTGCAACCTTAAACCTTCACAGTTCACAATGCATCAATTTTCTGCCTTGGGGCAGACAGGGCCACTGTAGTCAACAATGCCCTAAAAAACTTACCACATGTAAATCTCTTTGCTTTTAACTTTCAAGTGACCTTCAAGGAAGCAGTGGGTGGGTTCCACGCCTTGGACGACACATTCAAGACATGTCGAGAGCTTGTGGGGCCCCAAAGTTGCCATAGCATCTCAAATCCACCCCATAAAAATTTGGAAACTGAAGAGAAAGTGTGTCAACTACAAATAATGTCCCAAAATCTTACATTGTCACCTGCCCTAACTTTGAATTTAATGTCATCTTGAAATCTTCCAAAATAATTTAGAATTCTCTTCCATAAGATTCCCCAATGTCGTTAGCAGCTTACCCTTATATTGGATCCCATACGCAGCGTTAATGTTGGCTGCCTAAGTAGTGCTCTATTCATGGTTTAATAAAAGGGAGATCCCAAACCTCCCATCCTAATTATCACGCAGTTTTTCCATCCTGCTTAATGGTGCTTGTACTTGCTCCCTTTGTCTACTTCACCAAAAGAAAGTAGTTTTTTCTTTCTATATTCTTAATTGTTTCTTTATTATACTGTCTTTTGTAATATGATAAATGAATCACTTTCCTACTTGGCTACTTTTGAACCCCTTGACTAACTTATCTATTCCAGGTTTAACATTTGTCTAATGTAAGAGGCATCAGTTTCATATAGAACTTCCTTAAAAATATTTATCCCGTGGAACTTTGGTTCATCATTTTTTGGACTATTTTATATCTCTTGTTGAGCATAGATTTTAGACTACATGTCTGCATCAGAAATCAGTTATATATTTCAACCTGTGGTCTGTGGCTTTGTGCAGCATCTTTATAACACATTTGGGGAAGAACCTGGATTTTTTCAGTTTGCAACAGCTATAACATCTAATGATCTCGAGGAAATACAGAAATTTCTTGAAACTGCTGTTGATACGAGGTATTTATCTCATGCTCTCATTGTTCTTCAGTGGGAAACTGAACATGAACCTGATATTTAATGACTTTTGTAGTACATTTTAATCACATTTGGCATAGCAAATTGTGTACACATGCATTGTACTTGTTTCAGAATTTAAATATCTGAACATATCAAGAGAAACTGCTTTCTTTATTGCTTGGTGTGCTCTTCATTTGTGTTTAGTTTTGTTGAGTAATATTTCATGGATGGTTTATATCTAGCTGTTAGTGGCCTGACCACTTGCCTGCTCATTTTATTATTTGTACAACAAAATACTTCTATTGCTTAAATGTGTTATTCTGCCTGCAAATTAAAATTGCCTAAAGTTGAGTGTTTAGTTCAAATCGAAGGTATTACAAGGACAAGAGAAAGGCTGAAAAGGGTGTGAGGCATGATGATTTGTAGTTGATTAAATATATGGCTGGTGAAATGGAATCTTGAAGCTGATTTTAATTATTGAGGCGAGGCTTTATTATTTTTTTTGTCGTTGAGGATTTTTATCATTGTCAAGAGAAGCTATTACTTTTTGCTTTGCTCTTGTTCTAAAGACTCTATGCTCTCATCTATCTTTGCATGCGAAATTTTATTTGACAGCTTTGTGTTTACACAGTGGTCCAGCGTGTCCTTTTGCACATGCGTGCGCTCATCTTTTTATTTTAATTATTTCACAGAAGAGGAGGATGAGGGCTGTTATCTCTGAACTGTCATAATTTTTGCCTTTTCAATTCACATCATCCTTTTTCAAACGTTATTAAAATTTTGAATTGAAGAGTTACATGTGTCTTGAATGTGGAGAGATTGGAAATTGGAGGTGATTCATGCTGAAATTTCGAGTTTTATTCTTGCCATCTCCTTTGCATGGGAAAAGGCTGGCATTCCTTATGGATTGAATGTGATTCATTGCTACTTGTTAATGGTGTTATTATAGGAACTTGCATCCTCCTTGGCATTTACTTTCTCAATGGGAGAATTGTCTTGCCCACAGTGATAAAATGACTGTTGTGGTTACTATCATTTACAAAGAGGGTAATATGGTTGCAGATAAGGTTGCCAATAAAGCTATTAATCTCCCTTCTCTTATTTGGTGGTTTGTAGGTTCTGGATATTTTCTTTAGGGTTGAGTAGAGATATGTCAAGATTACCTAACTATAGGTTCATTGTTGAATTTTTTGTATTCTTGATTTGTGAGCTGGATTGTGACATTATAAGTCACCAAAACTAGTTTTATTTTTTTCTCTTTTCTTTTGATGTATTGATTCTTTCTTTCTTCTTTAATAATACTTTGGGTTTTTGGCATATGATTGAGAGGGGTAGGGTGAGCGCAGTTAGGATGCCAACCTAGTTGGGATGCTAATTCCCCCTCTATGATGCTTGCCCTCCTCATCTTTTAGCAAAAAAAAAAAAAATAAAAATAAAAATAAAAAGAAGGGGAATTCAAGGGTTATTCCTACAATTATTGGGAAAAAGTCAGACAGGATTCTAGAATGCAATTAAATGTGAGAAAAACAATACATAAAGGTTAACAAAGAATGTTATCTATGTTAAGTTGCCAACCTAAAAGCTTAAGTTGTTAGGTGGAGGCCTGAACATGTATATGAAGCTATAGCAAGCCTTTTATTTAGGTGATGTAGGACAGAGTGGATTCTATTCTTCTACAATCTGGTCATAGTAGAATTAATTGAATAATTCAAGAATTTTTTATGATTCATTCCTATGTGGAGATCTATTTTGAACAGGCTTTGATGAGTAAGAAACAGAGCAGGGAGCATCCTTTATAGAAAGATTTGATGAGGAAACATTCAGGTGAAATTGGAGGAGTAAGGGCAGCTAGCATCTTTTAGTGACAAATTTAATTGGCGAACTTAGGGTGAATGGGAAGGAGTGGAAGCGGGATCTGATGTGATGTTTTCTTTTGATTATTGAACCATCATTCTTTGAAGCTCTTCCTAACTTTGGAATGGGTATATGTCACATTCAAAGAAAATTATTTGGTTCTCGCCAAGCAAGGTAGATTTCTTCACGTGGACAACATATTTCTCAATATTTTGGAGGTTGATTAATTAGGTAAAGGAGTGAAGCTTACTTGTAGATGTTGCTGTTGCAAGTCAATGAGGGACTGGTTGAACTCTTTCTCGTCCACTGTGGTTTGCCTCATTGATTCTTGTCTTTTTCTGGGATTTTTTTGGGGTAAGGTATAGCAGTGCCTTTAGCGGTGTATTCGAAACCAAGAGACCACTTCCTGGAGTTGCTTGCTAGTGTATCTCAAAGAAAAGAAACATAAGGATCCATAAGACTCCTATTATGTAGTATAGGTTAAGGGGCTAGGTGTGCCAAGTCTAGTTTGTTGTTACAGCCTGATCTAATGGGTTTAAGGGTTTAGAATATCTGATCTGTATTTCGTTGGAAGTGGGGGTTGGGTTGCACAATCTCCTTTTGTTTCAATCTTTGTTACATCTTTCTTGGTGGGAAAAAAGAACTGTAAGTTTGGAAAGAAAATTGTTTCTTATTGATTCAAGAGTGATAACGGTAAGCTTTGTTTTACTTTCTTGCAATTTAAAACTGTGTGTGGATGGGTGGGTGGGGTAAGCTTTGTTTTCACTTTCTTGCAAGCTGCAATTTAAAAAATTTTGTGAGTATTCATCAAAATAATCCTGCAAGCTGTTTTGCATGTGCACAAGATTACAGTATGCTCTGAAACATTCTTCATTTCAAAGTTAAGTGTTTTATGTAACTGATTCATTTTAATTTTCAGTTCTGAGGGTTTGATTATCAAAACATTGAATGGAGATGCTACATACGAACCTTCAAAGCGGTCACACAATTGGCTAAAATTGAAGAAAGATTACATGGAGAGGTAAGGGGTAAAAATATTGCCTTTTCATATAAATTTTTGTTGGGTAAGGGGTAAATTTATATCACTGGCTGTGCTCTGCAGTATTGGAGACTCACTAGATTTAGTACCCATTGCTGCTTTCCATGGTCGTGGAAAACGCACAGGTAACTATTACAAAAAAGAACTATTCAGTTGAATTCAAATGCAATCGCTTTATTTATATGTTTGTAACCAAAAAACACAGCGTTTAGTTTCGCTGTAAGTTGCGATTATTGCCTTGCTGTAGATCTTTCCAATTAATGTGTTGGCAATTTGTTGTTATTCTCTTAACAATCATTAACCTAATATCAATTCTCAAGTTAAAGGCTATATTATGTTGATAGTGCTATAGTGTTTCTCCTTAGGTAAATTATGTTGATAGTGCTATAGTGTTTCTCCTTAGGTGTCTATGGTGCCTTTCTTCTTGCCTGTTATGACAGCAGTAATGAAGAATTTCAAAGCATTTGTAAAATAGGTGAGCAATTTATCTTTTATTGCTACGGTTCAACAGCTGTTCAATCATTTTACATGTTGATTTCCTTGATCGTCACACTGCCTGAAACTATTTTGATATTTGATAGGTACTGGATTTTCTGAAGTAGTGCTTGAAGAGCGTTCTGCCAGTCTTCGTTCTAAAGTGATTCCCAAACCAAAGGTATATTTCTTTTCTCAATTTTTCTGATGGAACCGCTTAAGAGTTGTGTTACTTGTGTATGTATGGTCTTTATATGATTCAACTTGCTAATTTTAACACTTGTTGTTTCCAGCCATACTTTAGATATGGTGATACAATCAATCCAGATGTATGGTTTGAACCCTCTGAGGTAATAATTATCATCTTCGTTTCCTCCCTTGTATTTTTGTGCATTTCTTCCTTGCAACTTGTTAATTTCGCTGCTCAACATCTGCACATTTTACCCCTTTTTTTTGTTGATGGAGTTCGTTTTTTGATTGACTTAATGTGGAAACATCCAATTAGCAAAATCCTTATTATGTGAATTCTAAACTTCTCCATTTACATGGAGAGTTTAAATAGTAGTGCTCAAGTATCATGTTAATACTCCATGTACTTAGCATACTACTTGAGAATTTATAGCATGCCAATTTGCTTCTACTTGTCACAGCCTTAGTGTTTTCCAAGCACCGTGCGGCCTTAGACACCTTCAAGCCTTGCTTGTTAGTGCTAAATCAGCCTTTTACCCAACACACGAACAAGATTGCTAAGAAAAGAAGAGAGCAAGACACTTGATTTGGAAAGAATGTGTGTATTGCTTGTAGAGAACTTTACAAGCCTAGTACTTGAGAACTACTTGGATGGTTGTTGGGTTGTGTGGAGCAAATGAGCTCCATTGCCTATTTATAGGCACCAAAGAATATTCGACACACTTTCTAGTATGTACACTTTCTAGAGTATTCTACAATCTATAAGTATTTACAATTATCTATTGACTAGCTACAAGTATGTGTATAAAGGACTTCCTTTTCCTTCCATGGAAGATTCTAGAGTACCCCAAGTTCTAACATTCTCTAGAATATTCCACAAGCTCAAAGCCTTTAGTGTGTGGAGGATGACGGAATTCTCTAGAGAATTCTTGAGGTCGTTACACTCTCCCCCACCTATTTTCGCGATGCCCTCGTCGCATCTCTTTCGTGGACCCTTGTGATATGTCCTTAGAGTTTCCATTGAGCTATTATTGGCAACCAGTTTGCTTTGCTCTCTAAAAGTCTGTTCACCAAGTGCGTCATGTAGTGAACCCCTTTCTTTTTTAGTACTCGATTGGCTATAATGCCTTTTCTGGTTTGTCCATATCTTTCTATTCTCTTTGTCAAGATGAGAACATACCTTGCCAGCTTCCCCTTGCCACCCCTTGGCAAGTTTAGATGTTGTAGTGCTCCATTTTTTGTCAACCGACTTAACTTCCTTAGGCGATGCCTCTATAGGAGTACCCATCTTGTCATTCCTTTGTGTTGTCGAGCGAGCCATTTTTCTATGTTGTGCATTAGGCGTTGGAGTAGCCCAGAGAGCCCCTAGTAGTTGGAGTGAACCCATTCAAACTTCCTCCTCTTATGGTTGTTCCCTCTTAAGCATTGCATTAAAGGCCTTTCTCTTAGGACAATCCCTAGCCCAATGTGGACCATCACACAAGAAACACTTAAGCTTGGCTTGAAGTCTTTTCTATCCTTCTTGCCCTCCTTTAGGCTAGGGGACTTGCTTGACCCTTCCTTTGAGTGGAAAACCCTAAACTCCTTGGCTTCCTCACTTTCATTATCACCATTACCCTCAAATGTATCCTGCATTGGAGAGCAACTCTTATAATCTGAAAATTTCGAGGATGCGAGTCTCTTGAAATTAGGGTTACTTAGATTTACCCAAATAGACTTGATTAATCAATTAACCCTAATCAATTTATGTGTTCAATTATTAACAATATGCAGCGGAAAATAAAACAAAAATATGAACACAAAAATTTAACCAGGAAAACCCCAACAGGGTAAAAACCCGTGGGAAGAATGGAAGCACTATGAAAATGACAACTTACAAGACTCTGACACTACTAACCAACACTTGATTCCACAAGCCAAGTAGTTTACGCCGTCTTTAAGCTTCTTCTCGAACGAGTCCACGAATGAGCACAGTCTTCACCTCGTACCAAGCTCCACGATACGTCTTCGCAACCCACAATGTACCAACATTATATCAACATCGTAACTGACGGCAGCCACCTGAACTTCACCAGCAAAACCCAACCACTTTGGAAACCCACCAAAACTAACAACGGCAAGATTCGAAACCTTGAATCCCTCTAAACACAATTGTGTATGTTTTAAAACCTCTCAAGATCGATGATCAAGAAGAGAAGAACATGCAACTAGAAGCTAAGGACTTATAGAAAGTGTTGTATGCTTATGGAGGCTAGGGTTTCACAATCCTAGGTTAAAGATGAATAAGAAATTCTCCACAATCCTCCATATATCTAAACTAGGTTAAAGCAGCCTATTTATAACCCTAGGAAAGTTACTTAGTCCTGTAAAAGTTGGTATAGGTCAAAACACATCAAAATCTACAAAAAAATATGCAATTTTCCGAACTTCAACGAGTTGGATCGATCCAGCCTTTTTAATAGGATCGATGCACCCCTTTCTCCCCGCTGGATCAATCCAGGTTTACGAGTAGGATCGATCCACTTTTTCAGGATTTTCAGCATTTTTTCAAAAAACTTATTTTCTACTTTTTTTGACCAATTTTCACTTGTAGACCATTCCTAGGAATATTAGGCATTCTAAACCACCTAAAGGAATATAAAAACCTAGGTTAAAGTCACTCTAAAATCACCTAAAGTCCATGAAAACTTAGGTGCAAAGTCCACTTACCATCCTACAAAGGAATCGAGAGATTTAAACAATGAATCAAGCAAGCTCCGATCTCGATCTTCAAATATCTTCAAGTAAACTTCATCTTGAGCTCTTCGATGCTAGATGGCTTGTGAAACAACCAAACGACCTAAACCAATACAACTCAACATGTGTTTTGGAAATCGGAATTAGCCAACACAAGAATAAAAAACATAACATAATCTATTAAAGACTCAGCTACCGCCATGGCTGTGGCAATATTCAAAACCCTTTGTCGGCGTAACTCTTGCTCAACCCATAATTATAACCCATCCATGAAGTTAAAAAGCAACTCTCCATCAATCATGTCTAGGGTTTCTAGCATCAAAGTTAAGAATTCCTACACATAATCCCGGATTGACCCCGTCTGTCTTAGACGTTTAAGTTTTTTTCTAGCAAGGTAGGCTACATCCTCGAGATAGAACTGCTTTTTAATCTCCCGTTTAAAATCATTCCAAGTATTGATAGTACACGCACCTTTTTCTATATCGGCGTGCCGTCGCCTCCACCATAGAGTTGCTGTGTCGGTGAGGTATAGGGTAGCAATCCTTATTATCATTGACTCATCCTTGAGCTCTGTTGCTTCAAGATACCTCTCCATGTGCTAGAGGTAGTTGTCGAACTCCTTAGCGTCTCGCTTCTCATCATAGGACTTGGGCTTTGGCACTTCTACTTTAGAAGGCCCAGAAGCAACCACAGCACAACCAGCTATGGCCTTCTTATACACTACCCATATTTGTTTCATCTCCTCCAGTTGGGCTCTAAAGTTAGCGTGCATACCTAGCATCTTTGTTTGGAAGGTCTCGTTCTCTTGCTGTACCCCATGCACCACAGAGTTGACAGTGCCAAGCATATTATCCTTGAGCTCTTGGAGTTGTTCCCCAAAATTCTCCAAGTTTTGCTCCATGCTTTGCTCCACTATGTCAAGCTGCTCCTCACGTCGGCCATCGCTAGTTCCAGTTTTACTAGCCGTGCCTCCATAGACGCTATAGCATCTCGAGACTTATCCATCCTCGTACGGGTTTCCCTCCCTCGCACTTGCTCACTATCTCCTCGACGCTCGAGTGCAACATGATGTCTTCTCTTCAAACCCATGAGCAACCTTGGCTCTGATACCACTTGTCACTGCCTTAGTATTTTCTAAGCATCGTGTGGCCTTAGACACCTTCAAGCCTTGCTTGTTAGTGCTAAGTCTGCCTTTACCCAACATACGAACAAGATTGCTAAGAAAAGAAGAGAGCAAGACACTTGATTTGGAAAGAATGTGTGTATTGCTTGTATAGAACTTTAGAAGCCTAGTACTTCAAAACTACATTTTCATTTGTGCATGTGGTGTTTATTCTCTGCAGGTTTGGGAGGTGAAGGCTGCAGACCTGACTATTAGCCCTGTCCATCGTGCTGCAATTGGTGCAGTGGATCGAGATAAGGTTGAATGGATTTTCTCTGATATTCAAAGGCATTTTTCACGATATATTTTATTTGGGTGGTTATGTATTTGTCAAATGCAAACTATAAGCTGCCTTCACTTTCATCTAATTTCATCTGTTTCTTGTGAGAAGGGAATTTCTCTCAGATTTCCACGGCTGGTTCGTATCCGAGAAGACAAGACTCCAGAGCAAGCCTCATCATCTGAGCAGGTGAAGAATAATTCTTGTTGTCCAACCATTGCAGTTCCTTCCAACCAAAATTGTAAATATAAAAGTAGAGAAAATCCTGGATTGATTATTGGTATTTTTTCTGTTCCCTCAACAACAATTTTTCAGGTTGCTGAAATGTATAATGCTCAAAAACACAATCACAGAAACAATCAAGATGAAGATGAAGATGATTGATGGAAGTTCTATCCAGTCGGTCTTCTTTAAAGAGGTGATTTTCATTATAAAGACCGATACTGCTACCTGTACAACAAATGGAAGTAGACATCTGAGCGTGGATTTTTAGCTTTGGAGCCTCAATCCTGGAGCATGAAAAGTCTAATCACCGCAGTAGCTCAACAGATGGCTCTAGTGATACAGGATGCACCACCAGATGAGCCAGATTTAGAGATTGTTTATGCTAAATAATATCATACTTGGGTGGTGATTACCTTATGATTTTTGGATACCTCCGGATCCTTGTCAAAAGAATTTTTCTCCAAATATAGTTGGGGAAAGATAGAGGGCCCAAAGATAATTTATAAAATTAATTGTTACAATGTTGATCTTTGGTGGGATCCATTAACTTTTGGTTCCTAAGTTTTTCCATGCAAGCTATGCACAAGTAATATTGCACGCATGCACCTACCTACACACTCCATGCTTTCGTGTTGATTGCGGCTATATAATCAGTCATAGTATGGTTCTAACCAATAGTTATTAGATCAACCAAGGGGATGTATGTCAAAACTGTCAAATTCATTGCTCAGCTCAACAAAGCCTTACTCCCAAACAACTTGCAAAAACTAGGATGTTGAATTGCTGAGTTTTTAAGAGTGGAAGGCCAATCAGCGAACACTTCTGGATCAAACATGCAACACGACTTTCTCGATTGAAGCATTCTGTAAAGTGATACAAAATGTATGTATGCTTTACTGATACTACCTTTGGCATTTATGTTATTTCAATTGCTTGCAAACAGTTTGCAATCAAATACTATCTTTTTTCTGATTGTACCTCCTGGTTTTTTACTTGCTGTCAAATTGTATTTGTAATTTGCCATAACAACTCTCTATACTGAAATTGAATTAATATTAGTGGTAAATTATGATTGTTGTAGTTGTACTCTCTCATCCTTGTGGCCCTAGAATGACAGTCGTTGGAGGTTTAAGGGGGGCATCCATGAAAGGGCACACGTGTGGCTGGTGGTTCTCCACCAGGAGAGTTGGGTCGGTCAGTCAGTCAAGTCATTGGTTATTGGCTTATTGCCGAAGGCAAAGAAAGACGGCGACAGTTGCCCATGTGAAGAGACGCATTTAGGGTTGGGGGAGTGGGGAGGTAATGTCTTAATCTGTGGAACCAGTGACTTATGCCGTGTGGACCGGATCAGCTGGCTTAGAATTTTATTTTGGTGCCTAACATTTTAACCGGGTCTAGGGGTTCAAGGTCACTCCTGAGTTTCTCGTTACATTGTGAAACCGTTTTAGATGTTTTGATTTTTCATTGTTTGTATTCGGCCGGTGTCACTTTGTGAATTTCCATGTGAAATGGGTTTTCCTTTGTTTTCATTTACTTTTGGCTTATTATTTTGTTGCTGTTGTGAAGAAAGAGCAGCAACCACACCCGAAAATCCTTAGAAATACGGCACGGCTCTAGAATTTTGCCTTTTGGGTATATTTGACAAATCAGAAGACACAGCCGGTTGAAGATGAGTCTCATTTTTGTTAATCAGCACTGTTTGGTTTTGTAAATCAGCTTAGTGTTGTCCGGGAAATACGGGTATTTTTGCAAGTTGGTTTGTATAAAAATCAGATAACAGAGAATCAAACTCGACTTGAATCAGAGGTCTATGGTGGTGAAATGGGCCCAATTGTCCATGCATTTGTACTCTGTAGTGCCCGGCTGAAAGTATTTCCAAATTCCAACAATGCATGAAAAATGCTCGGATCACCTCGCGGATTAGGGAGTGATTTATTCATAAGTTCTATTTATCCAAAAATTTCACAATCTTTTCACTTTAACTAAAAGTTATTTTTAATGAGAAACGCATCAGTTTGTTCTTTGATTTTGCAAAAATTAATCATTTAGGAGAAAACTGATGAATAGATAAGTTTTTTGGAAGTATAGGAACAACTATTGCATTGATCAATTTTTTTGGAATTGTTTGGACTTTTGGGTAAAAAAAAAGAAAAAAAAAACTTAAATTTGCATTTTTGAATAAAATGAAAAGATGATGGGACTTTGGAGTAAAAAAGAACTTAAAATGAGACTTTTGGATAATTTTCCTTTAGCTAAATTAGCACACCAAACTTGTACAATCACTTAAAACATGGGGACATGGGTAGTCTTTAATAAATTGGCTCTCTCTCTCTCTCTCTCTCTCTCTCTCTCTATATATATATATATATATATACACACACTAGACTTGTAGCACGCGCTTGAAGATTGACTTTAGGGCCGCTATTATTCCTCAGAATGAACCCAAAGTTTTGATTATGGAAAATTAAAATCCTAAAGGATTGCATTTGTGAAGATAGAGAAAGAGAGTCAGACTAATATTTGTATTATTTGTATTTGAAGTCCTTAGAAGTAGGAGTGATGGGTATATGTTGATTTACATTTAATCTTGAAATTCAGTACTTTCTTTCCATCATGTAGAGGGCAACCACCGGAAAATAAAATGCTGATGAGAGGTAACTCATCTTTCCTATATATATATATAATTTGGTTTATTGATAAACCATAATAAACAA
Source organism: Hamamelis virginiana (assembly GCA_017140935.1). Classification (NCBI taxonomy): domain Eukaryota; kingdom Viridiplantae; phylum Streptophyta; class Magnoliopsida; order Saxifragales; family Hamamelidaceae; genus Hamamelis; species Hamamelis virginiana. Next base: position 2,804,772 of record JAESVK010000152.1, on the reverse strand, counting down.
AAGATTTTAAGTGTTATTGATCAAAATGAATGTGTATACAGCATTGTGTAGGTAGAGCGCGGAACCAGTTGGTGCCTTGATTTGTATTGACCAGGTGTATTAGCGATTCGGTAGTAGAATGAGTTCCCCGCTGTGGGTGCAAATGTGATATGGAATCTGAGGAGAATGCAGTAGCTAGGCATTATTTGATCTACTACTTTATTGAGAATGAGAAGAAAGTAAGATGCTAAAAATTAAAATATAGATGAGTGGGGGGAGATAGCAAGTATATTAAAAATGAAAAGAAAGCAAGAGAGGGAAATCATTTGAGATACATTAAGAATTAGACTTATATAATAATCATACATCACAATAGTATTAGATCCTGATTCCGATTTGTGGGATCCACTTGACCCGACATGTAGGTCTCTGTAACCTTCTGGTTGTTCGCCATACCCCATCTTCCATTCTCAACAACTCCATACCCATCAATCTTAATTAATTGTTTGATACTTTGATGTGATCTCTCTCTCTCTCTCTCTCTCACACACACACACTCGCTCACTGACACACTTTCGCTTGAGTGATAACAAAACTACATTTTACATCCCACAACAGTAGTTTTGGGAGAAAAACTGAAATGTGAAGTAACCAAAGCACTGGAACAAAAAAGGCCAAGAACAGACTCTGTTTCCCTCTTTTCCCCACTGGGTTATCTTGGGACCTTTTTGTTTTTCTGTTTAGGTCTACAAGAAGACTAAATCAAACCTCTGTACAAATAGCTAGATCAGTAACATACCCATCATCTTCAAATATCATCCTCACTAACCTTTAAATACTATCAAATGATATATATATATAAATAGAAAATCATATGAATTACACTGTAGCAGTCAATGGAGAACAAGCCTTTGGTACTTTGTCTCTGTGGAAGAATCAGAGCCGTCACAAAGACCCCTCTTCCTATTAACTCTACCACAGTTGATGCTGCTGCTGTTGTTGTTATTGTTGTTGCAAGCACTAATATTGACTATGGTGTCTTGGTGGAGGAGTTGTGGAGGTGGTGGTGGTGGTGATGGAATGGTGACAGGTGGAATCTTGAAGGACTCAAGTGGTGGTGGTGGGTGTCTCCACTGAGGAAGAGGTCCTGCCAAAAGCAGAGTCTGAAGAAGTGGCCCAGCTTTCATCACTGCTTGTAAAAGCTTCCCTTTTTCTGGCAATGGCTTCTCAGGCACTAATTGGGCTGCTGCTTCTGGTATTGATGGTGGTGGTAGCGGTGGCGGTGGCGGTGGCAATTGGGGTGGTGGAATTGGGTCAATAACTGGAGATGATACAATGCTTTCTTCACAATCTGAAGAAGAAAAACCATTGTTTGAGTCCATGCCTCTTCTGGGTTCATCTTCAATGGTGGAACCAGACAGAGGACCTGTTTGCTGTTGCTGTTGCTGTTGTTGCTGCTGTTGCTGTTGTTGTTGCAGTATGAGTTTCTCAATAAAGAGACTTTGGCATTTGTCTTGTGCTTCATCTCTTTCTCTGATGACTTTGTTAAGCAGATCTTTGAGATGGATCATTTGTTCATCTCTCTTTCTTAGTTCCTCTTGAACTTGTAGCCTCGTGGATTCTAGCTCCAGAGTTGTGTACAAAAGAGAATGTTTTAACTCTTCCATGCTCTGTATCATCAAAATACACAAAACCCAGGAAAATTATACCTCAAATTCTAAAGAAAAGAGACCCCATTACATGTTTTAAGTAGAAAAAGAAGAAAACCCCCATTACTCTTTGTAATTACAGAGTAGGAGAAGGAAGATGAATGGATTACCTTTCCTTGGCAGAAGTAAGCCAAATTAAGAAGATTGCGTTGGTTGTCCATGCTTCTGTAATGGACTGAACTCAGATCTTTCTCGATGAGAGAGAGAGAGAGAGAGAGAGAGAGAGAGGAGGGGGAGAGGGGGAGAGTTGTGTTGGGTTTTAGAGTGGTTCTTGTTTCACTTATAAGAACAACCGGTAAGTACTATTCTTTGGCTATCTATGTTGCTTTTCTTACTGTGGCTTGGACAAAAGCACAAAAGGCCAAAACCCAACAAAGCCAAACCCTAAATCCTCATCTCTCTCTCTCTCTCACTCAATCAGTCTTTTCTACAGTCTGTGGCTATATATGCACAAGCTAGCGCGGGGAATAAGTAATCAGCGATAAAAGCGGGAGTAGAAGTCACTCTTCCTATGTTCTACGCCAGTTATATTTTTGGAATGCCTGATTTCTATGTATAATTCCAACTCTAACGTTAATTGGTTCCCAGTAAAAGCATGTAGTATTATCATTTTTAAAAAAAATTAATCAAAATTAATATATGATTTGACTCACTAATTTTTTTTCATAATAAAATCTATTTTAGTTTTTAGCTCTACACAATTTTGAGTAAAATTCTAAAAATTGAGTGATAAGTTAATTTGGTTGTTAAAAAGCAAAATCAAATTGATTTTGGAATGCTTGATTTATTGAGAAGAGTCTAACTAAGTAGGAATATAAAGCATTCAAAGTCTCTAGTTGTGTTATTCTGAATTCTAATTTGATATCTCATTTTCTACAATGTCGAAAGTTAGGATCATACGGAACTCTCTCCTTGTAACATTTTTCTTTGGTAGTATTAATACTCGATAGTGATTTTTTTTTTTTTTCATAACAAATTTATTGTAAAAAATCAATTTAAAGACAATTTCAAAGTACAAGAGTGGAGATAATTAAAGGAAGACAAATTTATTTTTGTTACTGAAGAAGAGACAAGAAAAGATGCCAAAGAAAAACAAACTTATGGTTAGAATGTGTGTTGTAATAGGATAGGATTTCCATTATTTTTGGAAGCTGTGAAAATGAAATTCTACCCTAGAGAAGAGGGTTCTCAACAACTCACAAAAATCAAAAATGTCCTACAACTTTTACTACAATTGGGCAACCTCCCAGAAGCTTATCTGACTGGACTAACACTAGTTTCCTACGTGGATTTTTCTGGCACGTGGGCTGCTCTGCTCTAATTCTAAATCCAACAAAGCATTTGCCTATTTGGAACACTAAATTGTATTTATGTATAAAGTCTTATTAAAATAATTTAAACTTTACAATTAGGTACGATTCTTTCTACCTTTCACATGGGAATTCGAGAGAATTTTCTCGATTTCTCTGCTTAAGAATCTACTCTTTGTTTAACAATTTGGTTTCTCTTTCAAGTTCGAGAGAATTTTGTATCTAAAAAATTACTCCTAACCTCCATGAATGATATACTCCAGTGTATTTGTACCTCTTGTATAGAATAATATGTTGTACAATTTTATAATGTGAAAATGAAATCATTCAATCTCATTAATTATTCATGACATTCAAAAAGAAAAGTATTATCTATTGGTTGAAGTTCATTGTAAAACACCAAAATGCAAAATGGGATTGCCACCCAAAATGTATCGACGGTAAAGAACATGAAAAAAAAAATGTAATTTTTTGGAATGTTAGCGGGCTATTAGATAAAACTAAGAATCCGACCAACTGAAGATGAATCTAATTGATTTTTATTTTAGTATTAGTAACTATAAGTTTCCTTTTTAAAAAAAAAAAAAAAAAATTATGAGCTTATTTATTTAAAAACCATATAATAAAAACAAAATTATTCACACTACTTACGTGGCATGCTCACATGACAGATTTGAATCATTTTTAAAATTGTTTATCTAATTAACATGGCATGACAGGTGAGAATGCTACGTAAACTGATACAAAAATTATAGTAAAATAGTTTATGTAAATATTTTTATAGAATTAATTAAAATTCTGAGATATAATTTTTTATACAGTGTTATTGATTTATTTTTGTATAAATTTATATTTTATAAAACTCACTGTGAAATTACATGAAAAATCCCAAAGCTTTCCCATTTAGATATGGCTTGAATGAAGTTTTAAGTCTTTTTCTAAGAAACATTCCCATCAGCTTTTCTTTTTGACTAAATAATCCATAAAATATGTGATACAGATCATATATTCATTATCATCTCATGACTTTGCCTTTGACCCAAGGAATGTCTCCATGTGCACTTACATGACTACAATTTTGAATCTGCACACTAGGTTTCGCCATTTTTAATTTCTAACACACCTCTCTCTCTCTCTCTCGCTCTATATATATATATATATATATATATGGAAATTATTCGGTCAGTATATGCTTACATTAACTTAAGTAAATATGAACTTATATATGTGGGATAAATATTATGAAAAAATGACAATTGGGTTAAAAACTATACTTATGCATGTCATAATGTTGCTAAAAATCATAGTGATTCAACAGTTAGTTTATCAGAACAAAAATTGTGATAATTTCCAACAGATACAGTTTTTTCATGGTCTATATTTTGATATATTTATATTAGATTACCATGATTTTTGGTATGTATGATATCCATAAGAAGAGTATCTATTCCAACGGAGTTTTTCATAATATGTATCTCATAATAATCTATTAGCTTCATGCTTACTTTAGGTTAAAGGTCTACCTTATACAAAGTTGCGTAAGGTAATCCGTTTAGAGCCAATTGTAAAACAAATTTTAAAAAGTCAACAATTAGATAAGATACCCTTTTTATGCATATCACGCACGTCAAAAATCATAAAGATTTAACGGTCAGTTCCTCAAAATACCTACCATGAAAAATTGTAAAATTTTGAAGAACAAAAAAAGTAACAGCTTTTTATAGTGATATTTTTCAGAAACCGACTGTTAGATCACCATAATTTTGGCATGCACGATATGTATAAAATGAGTATCTAATCCAACGATTGATTTTTCAAGATCTATTTCGCAATTACCTATACGCGCGTGGAGGCCTTCATTGGTCTTCCCTCCCCCATTCTCTTCTCTCCTTAATTCACTTTTCTGCTTCTTTCTAATTGGTTGATGCTGTATATATATATATATATATATATATAATTTTATTCTCATATCTTATTTTATTTTCTTCTTTTGACTTTCCATTCTTATCAAATTAGGGCTTCATAGGGCTACTTATTTTCTTCTTCTTATTTTTTTCTTTGCTATACTCTCCCATGTACTGATTAGTGCCTCACAAATAGATAATGTGCTCTTCTTCTTCTTCATGCTCTTCTTATTCTTCTTCTTCTCTCTCTCTCTATATATATTATTTATTTATTTATTTTGGTTTGTAGTTACAGTTTTTTTCACATTTTCTCTCTCTTTTTATTCGATCACAATTTTTTCACATTGAGACGCTGCGCCATAGCCATATGTGTCCAGTGTCTAGGTAAGCTTTATCATTTTCTTCTTCTTATTCTATTATCTGTCTATCAGAAATACATAAGGTTGGATTTTTAAAAAAAAAATAAAAATTGTTTGTTTGATCCTCACATTCTCTCTCTCTCTTTTTATTCGATCATAGTTTTTTTCACATTGAGACACTGCACCATAGCCATCTGTGTCTGGGTAAGCTTTATCATATTCTTCTTCTTCTTATATTCTTTATCTATCAGGAAGGTTGGATTTTCATTATTATTATTTTTTATTAGTTTGTAGTATTTAACTACAGTTTAAGAAAGAAGTCTTTATTTATTTATTTATTAGATTATCTTGACTATTTGATTTTAATTATTAAATTTATAAGAGTAGAAAAATAAATTGGATGTATTATTAAAAAAATAAATACCACATAGAAAATCTCAAATCAAATCGAGATAAGATAAATGATATAAGTTAGGAATGGATTTTAATTTTAATTGTTAATATATGTTGTGTTATTTTTTTTTTTTTTTCCATTTAAATCTTCCATTTTTTTCTTTGTTTATATATTATCCTTTTGTGTAAAATTGAAAAACATTACGAAAAAATAGTTTATTATATAGTAATAAAATTAAAATTGATTAAATTCTTTGTAAAATTTCTATATTTACTTATTAGTCTCTATGCTCCATCCTTTTTCACACCCGAGAGATGCCCGGGATTTATGCTAATATATATATATATATATAAAGTAATTTTCTTATAGGTACGTATACATATAACCCTTTGTGAAGCCTTGTGTTTTTAGTTGATGTAGAATTTGAGTTTTGAAAAATCAACCGCTGGATTAGATATTCTAACTATGCATGTCATGCATGCCAAAAATTACAATGATCGGACGGTTGATTTCTAAAATATTGAATATGAAAAACTGTGATAGTTTTTACCGATGGATACTGTTACAGTTTTTCACAATCTGTATTTTAGAAACCGACTCTCAGATCAATGTGATTTATGACATGCACGATGTTTATAAAAAGATTATCTAATTCAATTGTCGGTTTTTCCAAAATAAGTATTCCATAATGGTTAAAAATTTAAGTCTTCATATAAATTTATATGCGTACGTACCTATCAGAAAAGGACTCTACGTTTCTTATTTTTCCCCATTCATATATAATATTATCCCTATGTTCATATACATATATAAAATATAGATAGAAGTGGTCAATGTGCTCTACTTTCGTTAGTCATAAAAGGGAGCTGGTAAACCAAACTTTTCCACCAATATATGGCAAAAGAAATGGGATGGCCCCCCATTGATCCACAAAGTCCATCATGAAGGAACCAACAAAGGCTTTCATTTGACAAATTCAAGACTCCAAAAACACATACTATTGGAAGATATCCCAACCCATCCTTTCCACAATTCACAATTGGGTCACCTACAACTTATTCTTCCCATCACATGCTTGGCACGTGTGAAGCCACCTTGGATGTTAACGTTGTGGGATTTGGCGGGTGAAAAACGCATGATAAATTTAGGTTAATATTAATATAAGAAAGAGTTTGGTTAGTTGGGTAGGCATTGATTAAAAAGACATCCCTACGCGTAGTAGTAGTGGGTTTTTTTACTTTAGTTAAAAAGCCTCGATGGTAACATTTTATTTTTTTACATTTATGGTGGGATTCGGTGCGTTAAAACCGTTAAAACGCATGATGAGAGAGGTGAATTTGTTCACTGTTAATGTTAATGTTGATAAAGACTTTACGTTTGTCATTGATTAAAAAGATATTACTATGATTTTATTATTATTATTATTATTTTATTATTCCAAAAATTTAAAACGAACATAATGCAAGGGCGCCGCGCCCTCCTTTAAGTCCCATCCCATCCATGGTGTATTCTTTTTCTTTATGTTTCAACTTTCCCATTCTACCCCTTTACCTTTTTCGAAACTGCCCTAGGAAACGGCAGGTCTAAGCATCGGACCAACTAATTGCACGGACACTTTCCTAACCTCTTCACCTTCTTTTAACTTGGTGCTAGCCCAGTGGGTTACCCATTTATTCCATCCACGAGGAACTTCCTAAGATTAGGGTTTCGGAATCAATTTGTTAGTGAAAAAGTGGTAAAATATTAGGTCATGAGAATCCTAGAGACATGTTGTTCCAAGTTATTCGTTTGAATTTTCTCGTATGATAAATAAGTCAAGGTTACATCTTCGTTTTGAACTCGATGATTCGTCGATGAGCTCATTTATACTTTAAATTAAATAAATAATCATATTATTCAACCTCATTTTGTTATAAACTCATAAAAGACATTTTAGCTCGCTTATACAAAAGCTATAGTAATTAGTTCAACTCGTTTACTATCCTAGCTGTGCGACACTAAATATTTTTATGTTCATCCATGGCCTCTTTCATTTGTTTTTCTTCTAGGGTTAAATTTATGGCATGTTGATTGAATCGTATAGTATGAGGAAATTTTTGGATAAGCACAAAAAATCTGAATTGTAATTGGAAGAGGGTAGGAGGATTAGTTAGAAAAATGAAATTTTGAACTTGTGCCTGTCTGGAGATTCAAACACGGTTGAATTTGGAGTTTAAATGTTGGAAGAAAGGGCCAGACATGTTGGCCTTCACAAGTTGACCTACAATAGGTTTCGGTGAGTGTACCATTTTTGGGCCTGCTTATTCTCGCCACGCTTTTAGACTCTCGGAATGTTGCCAAAAGAGTTGGTTTTTTAAATCTTTTTTAATTTCTTGCTTGACATGCCGATGTATATATATATAATAATATAATTAAATATAATATAATAATTGATGTGATATATTATATTTATTTTTATTTTGTGAGGTTCTCATAATGAACCTTCCTTAGAGATACTGTACAGCCGAATGCCAAAGTAGGGCGTTGTGATTTTATAATAAAAAGGGCAATTTCCATCAATAATCCTAAGTTTTTAAAATATTACGTCTACGAATTCGATCCAAAACATATTACGGATATACACCTATTACAGTTTTTTTTGGACAAAATTATCCTTAAAATTGAAGTTTGACAAATTTGTACAGAATCACCAATTTAATGTATAATCCCAAATAATAAACAGAATCTTCAATCCCCAAATTATCTAATAATCACCAATATTGTTAAGAATCATCAACCCACTTTATGTCACGTCAACATTTAATGCTAGTCATTCAATATCCCCCGAATTTTTGTACAAGATCCCTAATTTTATGTATAATCCTAAAAAATAAACATAATACCCAATCCCCAATTTATCTAATAATCACCAATATTGTTAAGAATCTCCAATCTACTTTACGTCACGCCAACATTTAATGCAGGTCATTCAATGTCCCCCCAATTTTTTGTACAGAATCTCCAATTTTATGTATAATCCCAAAAAATAAACAGAATCCTCAATCCCCAATTTATCTAATAATCACCAATATTGTTAAAAATCCTCAATCCACTTTATGTCATGTCAGCATTTAATGCGGGTCATTCAATGTCCGCCGAATTTTTTGTATAGAATCCTCAATTTTATGTATAATCCCAAAAAATAAATAGAATCTCCAATCCCCAATTATCTAATAATCACCAATATTGTTAAAAATCTTCAACCCACTTTATATCACATCAACATCATGCATGTCATTCATTCAGTTTGCGCTTTTCAAGAATATCAAATCAATCAAATCTTGTCTACTCTATTGGGTATTCTTAGTAATATTGAGGATTTGTGATTATTTGTAATTCTGGTGATCCTTTGTAGTATTGGAGATTGAGGATTATACACAAAATTGGGGTTTATGTTGATTATTGGTGACTCTTCGATTTGTTTTAATTCACCCGTACAAAAATTTTGACCATTTCAATGGTCAAATTGTAAATACCCATATGAGTGGAGGGTATTTATATCCTAAAAAAATATTTGCGTAATTAGTTTTGGATTAGGTTTGTAGGCATAATATTTTGGAAACTTAGGATTATTCATGGAAATTGCCCTAATAAAAATTAATAAATACTTGCCTCAATCAATAATTTCCGTACACTCACGAGATATAAAGTGTGAAGAATTAAAAGTGAAACATGTATAGTCTTACCTATCAAAAGTTTCTTAGTCTAATAGCATGTATTTTTACTTCCATCAGAAAAGTCTCAAATGCAATAACATATATAGAATTGTATTGATATATCAACAATTCTATATCATATGGCACTTTAGTTAGAAATTAGAAATCACCCTGACGTGTCGTGGTCTGAGTAGTATATGAAAAAAAGGAAAGCACTTTGAGATGAGAGACCTCACTACTCAAAGCATCACACATTAGGGTAGTTTTTAATTTCGGGTTAAAGTGTCTGTTGTTATAGTATTTTTCTTGATATACAAAGTTAAGTTGTATTATTAATCCTTATAGATTATATCAGAATAAGAAAAAAAATTAGAATTTAAAGGGAAAATAAAAAGAAACAAAATGTGGATGCTGCAGTAACTAATTGATATTGTCATAACTCATGAGTTAGATTTTTGGTATGAGTTATATAAATTAGATTGTCTGGGGCATGCTATAACAACAATAATAATATTAATAAACGAAAAAGATATTATAATTAACTTAATTATTATAATCATCCCATTTGTGAGTGGAATAATATAAAGACTTCAGACTTGTTATATACGAGACCCATCAAGCTGCTCTCTATAGATTGTACAAATCTTTAGGAAGTCATCCACAAATACAAAAAGAGGAGACAATAAAAATCATTACAGGATCACTTTGCCAACATAACTATCCATTATACAATAACTAATTAATATTAGGATATAATACATATTTATAAACATAAATGATCTAGTTAGTTTATGTTTATATAAGTTTATATAAGCATAAAGCTTATAGATAATTGTGGGATACAAATTTTGAAAAGTTGATCCTTAGATTAGATACTTTACTAATGTATGTCATGTCTGCCAAAAATCATAGCGATCTGACGGTCGGTTTCTTGAAAATGTGACTGAGAAAAACTGTGTCAGTTTTCAGCGGTCACAGTTTTTCATAGCTATCTTTTTGAAATTCTGACATTGGATCACTGTAATTTTTGGCATGCAAGACATTCATAAGTACAGTATCTTATCCAACGGTCAATTTTTCAAAATATGCATCCCACCATTATCTATAGATTTCATGCTTACATAACTTAATTATGTAATCATACGCCGACTACATCGGGATTATATATATATATATATATATATATAGAAGTGATCTAGTCAGCATTTGCTGACTTTAACTAAAGTCAGCAAATAACACAAGCCCATGAATTCTCATTCACTAAATAGAAGATTCATATCATTATTCCAATCTAATGATTTGTGTTATTTTCTGACTTTAGTTAAAGTCAACAAAACCTGACTAGAACATATATATATATATATATATATATATATATATATATATATATATA
>JAESVK010000152.1:2759218-2774029 GCA_017140935.1 Hamamelis virginiana | reverse complement strand
TACCAAGCATAGTAAACAATCGGAAACCAAAGGAGAGAATTTTATGCTTTGGCCATGAGAAAAAAAAAATAAAAAATAAATAAATTAGACTACTTGGACAAGCAATTAAGCTTCTTAAGAAATAAAAGCATCCTTAATTGCTTTGCACATGCAAATTATTACTACATGACATACACAAATATTGGAACATACCCAAGCTTTCATACTCTTATGTATAGTCAACTTAGCATGTATAACTACAATGAATCAGCTATTCAGCTGCAGCAAAGATTACTTGTATTTTGTTTTTGGAAGAAATTATACCATGTTATCGAGTTACAGTTCTCCATCCGCCACTCTCCAGTATCCATCCTTTTCCCATTTATTTCAGTAGTTTAAAGTTTATGGCAAGTCAAAGAGAAATGCATATCTTATAGATAATCAGTCAATAATCTATAATTAAGTTTACTAGAGTACGTACTTCATACAAATCAACTCCTAACAGTGCCTTGCAGAAGATATGAAGCTCTATTGCGGACCTGCATGGAAAGATATTTGTTAATGAAACTCGTCAAGAGTAAAAAAATAAAAGAAGTGTGATTGCAGACCTTAGATGCATAAGTCCTCAAATCTGTGGTGGTAATTTGGCAAGAACAGTTTCGAAGATAAACACCCCACATTTCGTAAATCACCGGCTTGTATTCTAAAAGTGGAGTTGTCAAAAGCCAATTCTCTGCTAGAACTAAGTAAATGTACATCATAAAAAGATTACAACTTCTGTCTTTAACATTAATTGAGATAAGTAATCTTAGAATCCCTTCTGCATCAGTAACCTGTGAAGAAGAATTGGAAACGATAACCTGTAAAATTGTAATTTACTACACTAGAAAAAAGCAAAATTCAAAATTCAACTAGAAACATAGCAGGCTCATGCAATTAGTTCGCTACAATTTTAGTGCTGATTTATTCAACAATAATAATGAAATTTTAATGTGAAGCGCTCATGTCCTTTGGTTGCATTTGCTCATGTTCACACATTTTTATGTGGAAATTGGGCAAACTACATGAATTTAAAGATGCAATGAGGGCTTTTCCTGCCTAGACATAGAACACAGGATTGCACTTCTCCCTTGTAAATTAAAAGTAAAAGGGTTAATTATACAACTCTAAAATTTAAATATACACTAGTACAGCCGCTACAACAAACCACATAACTACCACAGCTCCAAATTGTGATAAACTATTTGAAAATGCTATTCTTCATGAATCACCCATCTCAATTCTCGTATACTTATTGAATGATGTGGCAGAGCATGTTTGAAAATTGAAATTAACGGCAAATTATTGATCATATTGTTTTGAAATGAAAGGAAAAAGTAATGAGCCAAGCCATTCAAGGTGTGATATTTGTGACATCACTTCAATAAAGTATTCCACAATATTAATGACTGAATAGATAATAGGAAGAAAGGACGTATGCTATCCACTCAGGCTAGGATAATATGTACATATCATAAATTAAACTACTGAGTTCATGTTAACTTGGATTTATTTATTCATCATTATGATGCAATATAAGATAAGTATGGCTATTGGAATAGCAAACACAACAAAGACAGATAAAAGCCATGAATCATTAAACACAAATATCTGTTGGAAACTACGAACATAGCAGAATTCTGCCTTCAAGTGCATTATTATTATCATGAAATTCAGAGGCGAGAGATGAAAGCAAAGTTTTTTCGCCTCTCTTGTGGCCACGTGTGAGGGCACTCCACTTTAAGCACCCCATGCTTCACATTATGACTGCATTTGAAATATATATACATACATATATCTATACTATATATAAAAGTGTAAATGTGGGAAAAACTTTTGATTGACCAAATTATCCCTATATAATTTTAAAAATACATAAATAGACATCGTCTCTTAAAATTCCACCCATCTCAATAAATAAGTTTTCTAATTGAATTAAAATTACTTAGGAATATTAATTTATTTTTAAGTCTAACTCAATTTTTTAAAATAATTTCACTAAATTTTGTTTATATGAAATTCTACTAAATGGAGTAAAAATATTATTAATTAAATTAAATTTCTTTCAAATGCTAATTCATTTCTAGATAAAACATGAATTTTCAAATAATTAATTACTATAAAATACCGAATAAATTACTTTTTATTTCTTATTTCCAATAAAAAAACAAATATAGTTTTGCTTATATAATACAAAAATTTTATAGTTTATTAAGTTCACATATATCAATTTAATATCATTTTTATACAATTTAGATCTCTCAAATTTTTTTAATGACAATTTTAATAATCTTAATTATTTCATCTTAATTACATTGTTCAAATTATATTTGATTTTCTAAAAATATTTTTTTCTGCAAAAATTTATACGTGCAACGCACATTGTGCATTTCTAGTATATATATATATATATATATATATATATATATATAGACACACACACACACACACTAGACGTGGAGTGCTAAAGCTAAAAGTGGAGAGCAAATAGCTATCCAAAAAAAATTACAAAAAAGAAAAAGAAAAAAAAGAGAGTAAAATATAAAAATTATATAGCAATTCTACTTCTTTTCCCGAATTCCCATTATAATGTGCAGAACAACTTTGAGGGTTAAACTATTACTTAATATAAATTGTTTCTTAATTAGCAAGAAAAATTTAGAAAACTCCTAATGGTGCTTGATGCATGAGGGTGCATCCAAACATAGGAAGAGCAAGACATGAGGCCTGTTCCTCAAGACTGCCACACCATTTGAAGCATGAGTCTAGGTTGCGCATTCAGATTCCTTGAGCCTAGCTTTGAGGCAAGCCTCGCGACCTCTTAAAAGTATGATTATATATTTAATAAGGTAGCTTCAAAGCCAAATTTTATATCTTCAATGTAATCATTGTAATCATTAGTGTCATTGTCCATGCCTTATCCCCGCTGCTTTGGGGCTGCCTCCTCATATCTTGCTCATACAAATCAGCCAGAGAAATACCTTCCTATACAAATTAGCTTATTACACTTGATTCTGATACTTTGTGTCCAACAGTTAAAATGCTTCATGCACATTCACGTAGCATGTGACAATAAAACTTGCTGATAAATTGAGAACAATCCCATGAATTAGCAAATGAACAGAGTAATTTATTTGTATACATGCATATGTGAGCTGAAATGAACAATGATGCGATCTACCTTTTTATCAAAGCAGGTAGTGAGGATTTCGAATGCAACTGCACTTTTGAGGAGTTTGCTACGTGTGTTGACTCCTTGAATGCAATCTACAACTCTCAAGCAGTTCAAGTCCCTAGGAACTCTGCATTAACAACAAATTATCATCGAATGTCGGGGAACGGAAAGGAATAAAGTAAATAGCAAATGGAAAGTAAGAAAATAAATAAGCATAAGAAATGGATGATTCTTAAAATCCATGTTTAGCCTTCTCTAATCACCAGTTACCACTAAGAAAATTTATGCAGAAGTAAAATGCAGCAAGATTTCAAAATCAATCAACAAGTGTCTACTGGACCTTATTATTCTATAAACTTGAATATATTTGTATATTTTTCTCTCATTTCCTTTCACATGATTTTCCAAATAATCATACAAAAGTACCATTCCTTTTTAACTACTTTGACAAACTCTTGCATTATCCAATACTATATTTGCAATCCCAAGGAGTACATACAGGCATTAAAATTCATAATATTGGATAAAACTTGCTCAAATTCATTTTTTTTTAAAAAAAAAAAAAAAACTGAAATTTTTTATGTATTAGAAGTGACGGACATTAATCTAAGTAATGACACATTTAGTTATCACACACACACATACACATCCAAGCTAAGCAATTAGTAAGGAACCTGCAAGCAAGAGATTTTGCTACTTTATTGCAGCTGTGATTCCATTCTTCCTCTGTAAAGGAACTGATGACTGATAGCAGACATTCATACATAAGCACAGAAAATCCTAGAAGCTGGCGGTCTAAAAAGAGACAAATAATGACTTCGAGTAACTGTTCTGCTTCTGAAGTAGAAAAGATTGAATGTGTCCTGAAAAGAAAAACAACATTAATCAACAGTAAAAAATGCCAAAAAATAAATAAATAAATTCAAATCCATTATGTGCTACCAAAAGCATATAAACATCATCACATTTAAGTATCGAAGTGCAAATCAGTTGTAACAGTTGCACATTTCAACTGATGAAGCGACACATGAAAGCCATCATGCCTCCAAAACAAGGGCCACTTAACTGTTGCACAGAAAAAATTGTTATGCTGGTGGTGACATACCTTACTTGGCAACAAGCAGCTATAAGTTTGATCCAAGCTCTAATATTTTGAGGTGGCCCTCCACAATCAGAATCTAAGGGACAAGGTTGAGGATGTTGTGAGAATACCACCAATTATCAAGGTTGCAGAAAACACTTAAAATCATAATAAGAAACCCCAGTGGCAAAATTATAATAAGACGCCCTAGAAAACAGATGTTATTGTTCTAATATATTACGTGGGCTGAGAACAATAAAATTCCAATGAAATAAATAAGTCCAGAACACTTCCCAAAAGGCCAGTGGCAAAATTCATCACCATCAATGCACACCAACTACTTATGTCAGAAGCAAGAATCTCTTCCTCATTTACAGCCTATATTGAGCCAAACCCTAGCAAGCCCATAACCTCTCAAATCATAGAAACCATTTAATTTTAATTATTTTTCCAAATTTCCTTTCTTTTATAGATAGGAAATTTTTTTTAAAAAAAAAAAAAAAAAAGTGAAAGACCATTCCAATGCAAATCATTTATTCAAGTATGTGAAATAATTTTGTAACCCCAGTCACAAGATGAACTATGAACATGAGTTTTCACATCTGAAACAGAATCTGACAGGCCAATAAATGCTAAAACAAAAGCATCCTTGTCGCATAGTTCGAAATTGATATTTATTCATCTTCCATGTCAAAAAATATGTTCTTTGATAACATGTAACTAGTGGTACGATTAGTGTATCAATCTGACTAAAAATATAAATACTGATTACTGTGTAACCAAAAACAAAATTTATTTTAGCATTTCTCCATGATGTTCACGCCATCAAATATGCATGGACACCTTTTCAGCCACCCACACCCATGTCATAATTCATTTGTTTCAAGGTAGCCATCTTGGACAAACCATCATCTCTGTAAGTGTCCTTACAATGTAGTATAAACTGAACCTAAACTCCTGAAAGCCTCATCCGAACTTAAAATATATCTTATCCTTAAAACTTAATTCCATCATTAGCCATATATTTGAGAATATATGAATAAAACTGTTACTTGTTTGCCTATTCATTTTTTTCTTTTCTTCTCTTTTTTATGATTCTCTATAATCCTTGAGTTAAGTAAACAGCCATCTCAGGTGAATGCAAACATGGGGCGAAGCGTGGCAATGTGACATGAAAAGTACCAGAGAGGAAAGTCCTCCCCAGATGGTAATTATCATTTGAGAAAAGAGAAAGCAGATTAGTAACCAACGGCAAGGATTTATAACATATTCATATATTATTTTAAAGTAATTTTACTATAGTCAAAACTATTTGATAATCAACATAATTAGTTATAGAATATATCTTAGATTTTCATATACAACCTTTACATATTTCCATAGTTACACATCTAGAGAGGACATCACAACTGGCACTAATTTTATAAACCCCATACCATAAATCCCAAATTTTACAAACAACTAAGAAAAAGCATTAAAAACATATCCTGCCTGCAATAAAGTTAGATTATCCCTGTCCACCACATGCATTCATCTACAATGTATTACACATAAAAAACTAGCAAAGTTAAACAGATGAAGGTAAGCACCAGTATGGACCAACTCCGAGTTGGATGAAAAGTTGGTAGGTGAATCCAAAAGGAATCCATACATTTCCAGGGCTCCTTTCAGTTCAGAATAGCTAGGAAACCAGTCAATTTTAACCTGCAATAGATCAACCCAATAAGCATGATATATATATATATAACAGGACAGAAAATAGCAATCACAGAGAGGGATAACTCAGTCGACTTTCTAATATATACAATAATTAAACTTTGCTTCAAATAATCCTCAATAAAAAAAGGAATCAACTCTACCTCATTTATGGATGATAAAATAGCACGCCATAAATCACATGCAGATGTCCTCACCTCTTCCTCTGATGAGTATAACACTGATAAACCAAAAGATAAGGACATGAAAAAACATCATGAACTGTTATGTGGTTGAACTAAGAGGCACAAAGATACTCACTCAAATTGAAAGTCCATGTTGCTATGGAATTTTCTACACGACCACATGTAAAAACCAATTTTGAGAGCCAGCCATTTACCAATAATCCTTTAAGAAATGTTTCTCCTGCAAGAACATGATAGAAATGTAACTGGATTTGATTTATAGTCAGGCAGAATGCTTCAAACCTGGTAGCATATGTCTAAAACCAAACTCACAATATGTGATTGATACCAAGTAGACACTATCCTTGGTTTATCAGGGGGAAAATGCACACACACACACACGCACATCTTTGCCTGGAGGGCAATTACAAAAAGAAAAAAAAAATCATGTAAACCTTTGTCTGCACTAAGTTCAACCAGTGAATTGAGTTCATTTGTCATGAAAGATTGCAAAAGCTCGCAACTCCCAAGCTCAGGAAAAACTAAAGGTGGTGGAGTTTTCTGCAACAGACAGAAGAAAGAAAGGAAGGGAAGAATTGTCAGCTATCCACAAAAAGCATTCCTATCAAAACCATCACAATGTTAATAAGCATTAAGTTGGGCAGAATTAAACTCCTATCGTTCCACAAATAATACCCGATTTCCAAACACCATTATTCCCCACGAGGAGATCTCATCCTCACCGCTTATTTCTTCCATCTACATAATAGAGTTCAAATTTGTGGTTAAGAAGAAAATGCAGAACACAATAATACAATAATTTTTAGAGAGAGAGAAGTCTATTATGCCTTTTGCCGGCATTCGTCAACAACTTGAGACAGTGTAGCTTCTTTGCGTCTTTGAGTTTCATCATCATCCTCATCCGAATTGTAACTTTTCTGCACATTTACCCGTTTAGACTCCCTCTCAATAACTTTGCTTTTTTCCTTGTAGTAATCGGTCAAAAGATCATCCAAACTAATAACTTTCTTCCTGGGACGAAAAAAAAATGCAAAATGAAGCACATTTCACCAATTGATGAATACCGTGACAGACTGAATTCAAATGCAAGAGTTCATTTAAGAGTTTATGTTCGAATATGAGAAGTTGATGAACACCGTGATATACTGAATTCAAATGCAAGAGTTCATTTACGAGTTTATGTTCAAATATGAGAAGTCATGCAACCTTCCAGTTATTGTTAAAAAAAAAAAAAAATTTGGGACTTCGATTTCGTAATTCCCATAAACATAATATCTATGAATATACATACATAGAAAACAATCAAAAGCAATACAACAAGATTCAATAACCTGCAATGGTTACCCTGCAAATTTCAATACCTTAACCGTCCAATGTCCATTATGGGGTTTTGATTGCAAAACCCTAACAACCCAAAACCCGATTCACTAAAACAGTGGCAACAAGAAGATAAAACCCCAAATACCCAGATGAGTATTTTGAATAGAAATGTGGAAATGGTGTAAAAAGAATGAAGAGATAGGTAACAGTCGTGGGAAAACCTCTTCTTGATGGAAACTGGGGAATTGACGAGTAGGTCTTCAGACTCGAAATCAAGAGGACCATCCATATCCATCGTCTCTCTTTCTTTCCCTCTAAAGCTATACCTTTCTCTCTGTCTAAAAACAATATGTATAGTATATCGCGGGTGTGAGAAGTGAGAACGACGGAGCAGATCGACAATGGTGGCCGCGCCCAATTTCAACGAGAGGAGCGCCAAAGTCTTTTAAGGTTTAAACCATTTGAAAGCGTGCTAAGCATCTTTAATGTAATTTTTTTGGGTAGCGATATTCACACTCCACTCCATTTTTAACTTTCTGCCATTGTTTTAAAACCTGTCCGTTCATCGAACCGAAAAAGTTACCGAACTAAGGGTTAATCGGTTGAACCGTGATATCATAAATATATTATTTATTTATTAGTATAAAAACTATCAATGATTCAAAATATAATTTTTTTTAAATATTTATACAATCAATTCATATATTTGAATTTATGTGCAGTCATCAAAATTGAAAATTGATAATTACTATTTATCAATCTTTATTATATATATTTTTTAAAATGCAAGATAAGAATATTGTATTATTAAATTAGGTGCTTTGGTTTCTTTTTGTTATTTAGGATTTTTTAAGATTAATTTGCCTTTTTAGCCTTCTTGGCTTTAAGAGATTTTAAAAATATTGGGACTATTTTAGTCATTTTAGCACCTTAAAATAATAATAAAAAAAAAAACCGGATTGACCGGTTTTTTAACCGGGTTGAACGGTTTTTTTAAAAAACCGGTCAATCCGATTTTTTTGTGGGTTAAACCAATCGAAGAGGGGACCGGTTCCCGGTTCAACCGGTTGAATCGGCCGGTCCGGGTTTGATAACATTGCTTTCTGCCGCTCTATGCTGTGAGTAGAGGGGTTCAAAAAAGTAAAAACCAACCAAATCAAATCAAACTAAAACGCTGATTTCGTCTCATCTTTTTTTTGTAATTTGATTTGGGTTGATTTGATATTTTTTATTTTTTCGTGGGTTTGATTTGGTTCCAATTAAGGCAATTTTCAAACCAATATAATATATATATATATATATATAGTCATTTCGTGCGATGCGCGACAATTATAAAAATCTAACCTTATGATCTAAATTCATTATTTCATCCACTATCAAGTATCAAAAGTCTTAATTTAAAATCTCAAATACTAGTGGCGTGGCTAACCTTCCAAAAATCCATTCCATAAGAAAGAAATAGAAAGAAAAATATAAACACTTTTTAAATACAACCATATCACTTCCATTTTAAATTGAAGATGATCTTCTAGTCTATAGAATATAGTCTCCACTCATAATCTGAGCTAAATCTCTAAAGAAAACTTTTTTTTGCTTTTTATAAAATTCCAAGAACCACATCTTTGACTAAAAAATCATATATTATTATAGAAATGAAGAAGAAGATATCAAGAAACAACATGCAATGGAGAAGTTTGTTATATATATATATAGAAATAGAGATAAGAATAAGAAGAAGGGAGGAGACAAATATCTGGGTTGGTTGGCAAGAGAATAAAATACCAAGAAGTAGCAACGTACAATGGAGATAATTTATGGTATCAAAACTGAAGAAAAAAAAATAAAAAAAAAAACAAAACAAAAAAACAAACATGTATAGATATGGAAAGAGAATGAGAATAGGATGAAGAATAAGCAAGTCATAACTAAAAAGAAAACATATTTATTATAGAGATAGAGAGAAGAACGTACCTGTAAGGTGGTTCGTAAAGAGAATAAGAATTGGTTTAAAAAAATATAGAAAAAAAAAAACCTAGCATTGATATGAAATTCATAGACTGATGTGGAGAGAAAAATATAAAAAATGATTTAATGAAAATAGAAATCATACAGTGACGCCCTAATTTGATATAAATGAAATGTCAAAAGTATGGAACAAAATCAAATCAAATATGCAATGAAATAAAATAAAATATGGCATGAACCAATAAAAAATAGATATGGGGAGTGAACTAAGGAGAGAAGAGAATGATGGACAGAAAGCCTTTGAGAGTCGCCATATAGGACGAATTGGGTTTTATATATATATATATATATATATATATATATTTTTATTTATTTCTTATGAATGATATAATATGTTGATGTGACTTTAAAAAAATTCTGCACTATCGAGTGTTGTACAGTGCTGTCATTATTGCTTCTAGTACAATTTACCTTCTTTATAATCTTTTCATATATTTGATACTTTTGTAAGCTAAAGAGGTATGGAGTACATAATATAATTAATATTTCAGTAAGCTAAACAAGAACCTTCAAGGAATTTAGAGACCAAAAGTCACAAAAATAGGTTTTTTTTTTTTTACATTTTGAAAGTACAAGAATTCAGTTGTCTACATTGTATAGAGCTAAAGCCCAAAATTGAAAGCTTGAAACCTAGAAACCTGGAAGTAGTGGAAAAAAAATATAAAAACAAATAATTTCAAATTTAGTCAAACCGACCAAACCAAACCGGAATAAATGGTTTGTTTTGATTTGATTTAATACTTTAATTGGTCTGATCTGATCTGGTTTATGAAAAATGCAAATCAGGATTTTCGGTTTGGTCCCAAAATTAAGGCGAAACCGTCCAAACCGGACCAGTGAGCAACCCAAACTGCGAGTACATGAAAATTTAGATGTACATGAAAAGTGGAGTGCAAAAAGCTATACATGGAGTGTCAAAAGCAGTATCCATTTTTTTTTCTCCAAAGTTGACTAATCCTCGGCTGAAAAATGACTTATCATTTGGTTCGAAAATCTAAAAATGCAATGGTGCATAAAAACTCTCTTTTTTCTTGCGACCAAAAACCCCGTACATTTTTGTACTGTCATGAAAATAAATAGTCAGGCAAAAACTTTAGCCAAATTTTGGGAGGAATATTTGGCTAATAAATACATTAGGGCATCTCCAATAGTACATCCATTTCAAAAGCATTCAAAAGCCAAATTTTGAAGGAAAAATGTGTTTTTTTCATTTTTGGCTTTGGCTTTGAATGGAGTTGCTCCAATAGTGCATCCATTTTTTTTTGGCTCAACCACCTTCTTTCCACTTCTACCCTTATTCTTTTTTATCAATTACATCAACTACCCTTCATTCATTTGCAAGACTCCAACTACCATTATTTTAATTTATCAATAAACTTTTAATATTAAATTAATATTATTAAATTAATAAAAAATAATTATTACATATTTTTCATATTGTTGTACATATTCCAAAAATAATAAAAGAAAAAAACTCAACAAAATTTTTTATAAATAAGAAAAAAAATTAAAAACCCGTATGTTTCATGGAATAGTAGGATCGAAAGTCGTCGGTGACGGAATTGCACGAAATTTGGTAATTTGAATGGAAATGGTGATACGATTAATACTCACTGCTTTGCGGTGATGTACGTCGTTTTTTGTCCTAATTCATTCGTTTAGGCCTCCGAAAAAGAGTTTTTGCTATTTATGGAAAGATTTAATTTGGATATTTCGCAAATTTCCATTTTTGGCAAAAAAAAAAATTCTAGTTTATCCCTATTTCAGCAGTATTATGGTTTCTAGATGGATTATAGGGTTCTTTGTGAAACGTAAAAGCTTTTCAAATCTGATTCTGTGAATGGTGACTTGTCACATCTCATTGGAGACCTCAAAATCCTGTCGGTTACTTGCGAAACGATTAAGTTTTTCCAATCTGATTCTGCTGCAATGACTTGTCACATCACATTAGAGACTTTAAAAGCCTGTCTACTCCTTGGGAAACGTGAAAGTTGCTGCTGCAGTGACTTGTCACATCTCATTGGAGACTTCAAAAGCCTGTCGGTTCATTGGGAAACGATAAAGTTGTTCCAATCTGATTCTGCTGCAGTGTCTTGTCACATCACATTGGAGACTTCAAAAGCCTGTCGGTTCCTTGGGAAACGAGAAAGCTGTTCCACTCTGATTCTGCTGCAGTGACTTGTCAAATCACATTGGAGACTTCAAAAGCCTGTCGGTTCCTTGGGAAACGAGAAAGTTGTTCAACTCTGATTCTGCTGCAGTGACTTGTCACATCTCATTGGAGACTTCAGAAGCTCTTCCCATCTGATTCATCTATAAAAGAAGCATCCTACTTCCCTTACAATCACAAATCTTCACTTTCAATCACATATCTTCACTTTCAATTGCAAAGAAAATGAGTAACGATTACAGACAGTTCGTTAATGGAGAGGATGATTCATCATCTTCCTCTGATGAGGATTTTACAAACATGATGATGCTTGCGGCGATGGAGCATGATAGACAAGAAAATGAAGGACGAAACCGTCGAAGGACACCGGTTGGAGAGAGCAGCAGGCGGCAATACAGATTTAGGGACAGAGTCGGTGGCAATAACCGACTCATGAACGATTACTTTGTTCCTAATCCAACCTACGATGATGGGTTATTTCGCAGACGTTTCAGAATGCATCGTCCCCTGTTCTGTAACATCTTGCAAACGCTCCAACAACATGATACATACTTTGTACAAAGAAATAACGCTGCACGACAGACAGGTTTATCGGGAGAACAGAAGATGACGGCCGCATTACGCATGCTTGCATATGGTGTTGCCGCCGACTCGGTGGATGAATACGTCAGAATTGGAGAGAGTACAACAATCGAATGTATGAAGAGATTCTGTGAAGGGATTGTTCGTATATATGGCGAAGAATATCTTAGATCGCCAAACGCTGCTGATATTTCCCGGCTGTTGCGCAAAGGTGAGGAACGTGGTTTTCCAGGAATGCTAGGTTCTTTGGATTGTATGCATTGGGAGTGGAAAAATTGCCCAACAGCATATCACGGAGTATACACAGGACATATCCATAGACCCACAATCGTGCTTGAAGCCGTTGCATCGTACGACTTGTGGATATGGCATGCTTTTTTTGGTATGCCTGGCTCAAATAATGACATAAACGTTCTAGATGCGTCTGATCTATTCTCAAATTTAAAAGCAGGACGGGGCCCTCCAGCAAACTTTTCCATCAATGGTAACCAATATAATATGGGTTATTATCTTGCAGATGGTATATATCCACATTGGGCAACAATCGTTCAAACGATTTCCCAACCTCAAGGGGATTCGAAGGGTTTTTTTGCTAAAAAACAAGAAAGTTATCGAAAGGATGTAGAACGAGCATTCGGGGTACTCCAAGCACGATTTGCTATTGTACGAGGTCCATCACGTCTTTGGCATCGCGAAGATTTATGCTCTATCATGAAAGCATGCATAATTTTGCACAACATGATCATTGAGAACGAGCGTGCTGATGACAATGCTGCATTTATAGTAGAACCTGCACTCGACGAATACGAGTCAATAAATATGAACAATCATGTTGACGTATCGCGAGATCGCAATATACGCTTTGATGAGTACATAGCTCGTCACCTTGCCATTCGGTGTGAACAAACCCATTATGCACTCCGCAACGATATTATTGCGCATCTTTGGACCCTACGAGGAGAAGGTCTTATTGAGTGATTATGTGTGTTAACTTGTATGTGTTTTTATTATGAAACTTGTATGTGTTTTTTTTTTATGATTATGCGTGTCAACTTGAATGTGTTTTTATTATGATTTGTGTAAACTATGCTGGTCTTTAACCAAAATATCATTGCATTTCATTAAAATAGTTCATTTCAGACCATTACAAAGTTCATTGGAAAAATTAAACTACAATACAACAAAATAAAATAAACCAAACGCTCTAAAAATAAAAATACATAAGCTAATATTCTGGAAGATTGTCGAGGCTAAAGTTGGAGCTGCTCGAAACTTTCAATGCTTTAGCCATGATGGCATCTTTGCGAATTTGATAATATTTTTGCAAATCTCTGGACATGTTAGAGGTGTCAATATTCATAATCAAATCATCCTGAATCTGCTGCTCCCTATCTTCTGCAGCCTTCATCCTTGCCTCAGCAGCCTTCATCCTTTCCTCAGCTTGCATCTGTAATTGTAGTCTTGTCATCTCCAACTGTGAATTACCCTGCATAATTTCTATCTTTTTCTCCTCAAATAGAGACTTTCTCATTTCACGACGATCTGAAATTTGCTCTAGTTGTTCATTATACGAACTCGAAGATGGACTTGACTTTTTATTTCGTCGTGCTTCTTTTGTAGCTTTCTGTCCCGGTGGCCTTTTACTTTTACCTCTAGGAGAGCTAACACTACCGTGACTAATTGGATCTTGATCCGAGTCTAGAGATATTGGCGTCTCAGGAACCTGGGAGAAGACAGGGGATTCGGGGGTATGGTTGATTGGATGCCCCGGAATAATCATCCACTTATCACATAATTTAAGGACCTCCCAACAATGCTCATAAATAAAAGGTTTGCCAATATCTGTCTGATATAAACTTTTTGCTTGATCAGCCTACACATAGATACAAATGAGAAGATTAATACGGTCGAAAAATAAATTATGACCAACTGTGAAATTATAAAACTCACATGGTCAGCTATCCCATATCCACTTTGTTGTCTATGCTCGATCTGTGCCAAACACCCACGATATTTGCTACAGTAATGTCTGATTTTGTCCCAACGATTTTGGATTGAGCATAAAGTTCGAACATCGCATCCAACCGTTGCTTTTTCATAATGATCGAAATTCGATTCCAAAAAGTATTATCTTTTTGTGCAACACCGGTCACAGGATCTTGGCTTATGCTCAACCAAGCTACGCACAACGCCTTGTCTTCTTTCACTGTGAATGCCTTTCCACGCTTAACCCGTGTTTGGGAAGTTGACATTTTTTTCCCTGTCAAATATAATAAAACTAACTAAAATTTATAAATAAGGTAATGTCAAACTAACTAATATTATAAGGTGCATGAAATGCATTGATGATTTTGAAAAACCAACCGTTGGATCGTATTATATGCTTATGAATTTCATGTTCGCCAAAAATCACAATGATCCAACGGTTACTTTATAATATATCAACATGAATAATTTGGTGACAGTTTAAAAAAATATAAAGTCACAATTTTTCAATGTGGTTGTTTTAAGAAACTGACCGTTAGATTTTGATGAATTT
>JAESVK010000152.1:2731397-2758300 GCA_017140935.1 Hamamelis virginiana | reverse complement strand
TACCCTAGGACTCTCCTATTGTAATCGATCACATCATCAAAGGTATTTCAACCTAATTCAAGACTCTAGCTTCGAGAGTTTTTGTTTGTTCAAAATCATTTATTCAAAATCATTTATTCAAAATCATTTATTTGAAATCATTTCAAATTAAAAGATATTCATAAAATCCAAATATTCCAAAATAATTCTTATTTTTAGAATTAAATTCCAATTGAAAATCTTTTTCAAAGATATTTCAAGAAAACAAACCATATTGGGAGGAATTTCATTCCAAAGTAAAAATCTTTTAAAATATTTCAAATCTTTTGAAAATCAATTAATAATCAAATATCTCATAAAATCATTTTTATTTCATAAATATTGCATCAAAAATCTTTTAGAAATCTCTCGAAGATCGACATCTCAAATCAAATAAAACCCGCAAATCCGATGGCAATCTTTACAACAAAGGAAATTCCTAGGGAAGGTCAAGTGACCTTCCTAGCCTAGGGTCTCTAACTAGCCCTAAAGTTAATCTAGAAACCCTAAAATCCTAATGCAATGCATGCTGAAATTTAAACAAATAACAAGTAATCAATTCTAAAGATGCATGAAAATGCTCCTAAATGCACACTAATTAATCTATGTGAACCTAAGCATATTTCTAAGTTGGTTTTGGCCCTAAAATAATTTTTAGAAGTTATTTAAGGCCATTTTCAATTCCGGACAGATTTGAAAGCGGACTTTAAATCACCCTAAAAACTTTAAAAAGAAGTAATAAAAATCATGTTAATGACCTAGCATGCATCCTACATGAATATACTACGAGAATACTATAATAATCATGCGAAAACATGGCTTAAAAATGATAATAAAGCCATTTTAAAATATATATTCAAATCTGGACATATTTAAATACATACTTTAAATAACCTAAAAATCATTCTTAATCCATGGAAAATAATGAACAAAAACCCTAATATGCATACTAACATAATATACAAATTTAACCTACAAAATATACATGAAATCATGGCTTAAAAATGTTATTTAAGCCTCATCTAAGCCCATGTTCAAATCTGGACAGATTTGAACCTTGACTCTATGGGACTTAATTAACATAATTAATCCATTTAAAATGATGAACAAAAATCCTAACTAGCATGCTTGACTAGATTAGTACACAAAATAACATTAAAACTAACAAAAGTATGCTCAAACAATTAATTTAAACACAAGGGAAGGATCTTACCTTCGCACGCTCCCTCGTACACAATTTATACATTCAAACAATATATCGAGTGTTCAAATAATCATAAAAACACGAAAGAAAAAAACTCAAGACTCACTATAAAAATGCTTCAACATACTTACACAATCATGGATATCATATAATCATCACAGGATTTCAAAAATCATGCAAACACATTGAAACATTATCCTAAGCATGCTTACTTACATAAAATAATAATAAAAAAGCTACTTCTAATCATGCATATATACATAAGATAATAAGAAAGCTAACCCTAACATGCATACACACATGAAATCACAAAAAAAACTAACCCTAACATGCAAATCACAAGAAACTAACCCTAACATGCAAATCACAAGATACTAACCTTAACATGCATACATACATAAAATCACAAGAAACTAACCCTAACATACATACTAACATATGATAATAACAAATCTAATCCTAAACCTATTTAACCACATAAAATCATAAAAAATAACCCTAATCATGATTGCTAAACATAAAATAATAAGAAAACCTAACCCTAACATGCATACGACATGAAATAATTAATAAAACTACATCCTATCATATTAAACATACTTATAGTAGAAAGAAAAGAAAAGAGAGGAGTCATATCATATGAAAACCAAGAGGACTTACAACATAGCCTCATCAACTTACACCAGAAATCATGAAGAAATGAAGGTCAAGGTTAAGAGTTTACCCTTCGATCTCCTTCTTAGCTAGCCTCCTCCAAGCCCTCAGCCTTTTCCTCTTACTCCTTCAATGGTGCAAGAGTGAGGAGCCTCAAAAAAATCTGTAGCCTCTTCTCTCTCAAACCCTAAAATTCTCTCCTTCCCTCTTTGAACCCCTATAGTGTAGTTTATATAAAGCTAGGGTTCAAGCCCTTGAATGGCTGAGATTAAACTCTTTAAAAAATGATCCTAAGGCCTAGGATGAGTCTTTCTAGGGTTTCAAAGCTGAAACCCTTCGAATCCCTCCCAAAAAATCAAATCAAATCGGCCAAAATAGAAGCAAATTTCCAAAATTGCAAGAAGCTGACCGAGCATGCTGGTGGCCGTCCTAGCCTGGACGGCTGGCCGTCCTAGGCTGGACGGTTGGCCGTCCTAGCTAGGACGGTCACCGTGCTGAATTTCCATATTTCGATCCCCAAATTCAAGGGTCTTCGAATTTTGGCCATATTTTGGTCAAATTTGATCCAAATCCGACGGTTCAGGGCTCAAAACGACCGTGCTTTGATCCTCCACATTTTTAGAATGTTTTTGGGTTAAAATCAATTGACCATGGTCAAGGGTTTTAGCAAAAAGCTAGCCAATCGACCCGGTTGTGCCAAAATTGGTCAAATGACCATTCTCTGTTTTGTAAAATTGATCAATTAGGCTTGCACCACTTCTAAAAACATGGTTTTAATATGAAATTGGCACTTAACAACATGTTTTGAAAATCTTTTGTTTTGGTGAAAACGACCAATTCACGGTCAATTTGATCGAAACCCTAATTCGGCTCATCCTTACCTGTGGGACCGATTTTGGGAGAATCCATCCCAACCATTCAAAGGCTCAATTGACATACCAAATTCACTCCCCACATCCACATAAACCTCATGAAACAAACCGTTTCGAATTCGGAGGTCATTCGGAAATTATACGAGAAAAAGGACGAAAATGCCCTTCAAGTCGCAAAAACCCTAATTACCTATCGAGCTCTTATCAGAATGTCATGAAAATTTACAGGGATGTTCTAAAACACCTCAAAAGTCAAATGAAATACAAATGGGTTGATTCCAATCCAAATGTACACATGAAATAATGAATTGTCCTTTTCCTCAGCAAAGGGCAATTTGGTCAATTTGGTCTTTTCAAGGCCAATTCCTCACCCAATGATCAGCTATTCTAGTTGATCATTTGCATGGACATTTGATAGAAATAAATGGTAAAAATGGGGTGTCCACATCACCTTATAAGTTGTGCTGAAATTCTTCAAAAAATTGTTGATAGCAAATGAGAGAGAAAGTTGAAATTGAAGTGTGAGTTATGTATGATAATATGTGGGTATTTATAGGAAAGTAGAGGATATATCCGTTAGAATATATCCGTTGGGTGTGTGCAGCTCCTTGCTAATTTTTTTTTTTTTTTTTATACCTCATTTCAGCTCACTTCACCCGAGACACAAAACCAATTCACAATGTGACCATCTCCCTCACAGTGTGCATCCGCGATCATCTCCCTCTCCCTCTCCCTCTCCCTCTTCCCTCTTCCCTCTCCCTCTTCCCTCTCCCTCTCCCTCTCACACAGTGACCAAAACCCACTGCCTCAACCTCTCCCTCTCCCTCAGATCTTTATGCTCTTCTCCCTCTCCTCATATATCTCACAGAATCGTCATCCAAACCCACAAAACCCATCGCATCCAGCCGCACCCACATTCTCCTCTCCCTCTCCTCATCTCTTTCTCTCCTCATCTCTCTCAGCATCTTCGAAACCCAAAGCCAAAAAACCCACTTCATGATCGAAACCCACAAAACCCACTTCATGATCGAAACCCAAAAAACCCACTTCATGATCGAAACCCACAAAAAAACCCACACACCCTCTCTCTCCTCATGATCGAAACCCACAAAACCAAGCCGTCATACTCGTCGCAGTCGTCGGTGGCGTGACTGGCGGCCGATGATCGGAGCGGGGCCCGATGATGCTCGCGGCGACCGTTTTGGCATGACTGCGGCATTTCCTTCAAAATCTGGTTCTGCGCACAGAGGTAAGTTTGAATGTGTTTTTTTTTTATTTTTTTCATTCTTGATTCTTGGCATCTGAAACTGATTGCACGAGTTTTTTTTTTTTTTCATTCTCTGTTCCACTGTTTGTTTGCTGAGAAAATACATTGGAAAATGACTTCTTGAGTTTTTTTGTTTTATAATTTTTTTTCCCCTTCTCTGATGCTGTTTGTTTGCTGAGAAAGTGATGGGAAAGTGAGGGAAAGTGAGGGGAATCAATCCAACGGTTTTGTTGGTTGATGAGGGCAGTATGGACTTTTGATCCATTTGCTGATTTTGGATGCTGCTACAGTTTCAGTCAAATTTGCCCAAATTTGAATGCCCACTGTAGCATCCTTCAGATTTGAATCTAGGTTTGGATGCACCACTGGAGTGGTGTTTTTGCTTCAAAAGCATTCAAATTCCATTTGGCTTTGGCTTTGAATGCACCATTGGAGATGCCCTTAGAACATGCAAATTTGAACTTTTAGCCAAAAAATTACTTTGACGACTCCTCAAACTATCATATCAAACTTTGACTCCTCTTCAAACTTTTAGCCAGGTTCTTAAAAATCGACGGATTGGTTGAATTTCTTAGCAATTTCAAACCATCAAATTGAATGGATTGAATGAGTTGTAACTCAAACTGTCATCGTAGCTTTATTTATTAAATGGAGCCAATCAAATAATAGAATTTTCTATTTATACTACCTATATTGCTTATTTTTTTCCAAATTAATCATCTTAAACAATCATAAAATGTTAATTTAATGAACTTCAAGGATTTAGAAAAACCAAAAAAAAAAAAGGGAAGGAACTAAGACTTATAAGTGGTTATATTTGGAACTTCTAGAATTCTCAAATGTGTGGGATGAGTTTTTTATATATTTTTTTTAATGCATATAATTCTAGTGGGTTGGTTTGAATCATTAGCAGTTTTTAAAAGTTCAACTCACCAATTAAACCCCACCAACAATATAGTCATAAAAACCACCCAACTCGCCTCATCAATCCGCTCTAACCGCACGAGTTAGTTGGGGTTGGCTTAGTTCTGGCGGATTGGCACGGGTTGGATGGATTTTTGCACACTCCTACAGTCCTACAACCAATTAACAATCCCCGGTACTACCCAGTGGCAGAGCCATTGAAGGGCCAAGGGAGGCACGGGCTCCCCTCCCCTCTAACCTTTGGATTTTTTTTTCCTATGCAAATTTAATGCAAAATATAATAGTGCTTCTCTATAAAATTTAGTTTTTCATTATTTGGGTTATTAATATTTGAGGGACTAAATGTTTTTTTTATTTTAGTTTTAAGTTTTTTAACTAATCAGGTTTTCTGTATTTTATATAAAACTAGCAGCTAAGTGATCCATTCTCTTAATTATTCATTTCTCCCATCAATTTAATAGATTGTTTGAAAAATATTCTCACTCAATAATGAAAAAAATATTATATGTTTCAAAAAATATTATTTCAAAAGTGTATCCAAAATAATGTGGCAAATGATCTAACCTTCTTTTTTTTAGCAAATTCATTTCCTGGATTATGATTTATTTAGAATACTTTTTTCGGACAAGTGTTTTTGAATATATAGCATTATTGCTCAATAATGCATATATTTTCATTTTATAAGGAAAGCCAAAAATGCATAAAAACTATAAGTCCTCCTATTTGAGTTCTAAAATTGAAATTTGGCCTTAAAAATTTTTGGTTACATTGGAGGGGATTTGTTCCCTTTACCTAACCTAATTCTAACCCTTTCCTATTTTCACCCTCACCACTAGGCTAGCCCTAGTGGCCTAATTAGTGTTCATACACAAGCATTTATCTTTGTACCAGTCTGTAATCAGTTGATTTTAATTTATAGAATTAGTAATAGAGTTCAAATACCAACAAATAAACTAAATTTACGAAATTTAGCAAGTTAGTAGCATTCAAAGAGGAGAGTATATCAAATCTATTATCAACGTACAATAAGGATTATGGTAAAAAAAGTTCGGCTTCTCAACTAAACTCTATAAATTGTGTATCAATTTACATTCTTGTAAAAAGTATCCACATTATAAAAATAAAAATAAAATTGCTTCAAGGGTATTACTTCTGAACTCGCACCCAATTCTAAATCGAAAGAGTGCTCCTTTAGAAAAAACTTCATTCTCATTAATAGTATAATTTGATTTTTGTTTGTCTAGTCTTAATTTAGAACTCTTTTCTTTTGGGTTATTTTATTTTATTTTATATTATTTTTAGCCCAACTTAATTTAAAACTCAACTAACCAAAACTTGGTTCTCATTTTCTTATACTACAAAAACATTTTAATTAAATTCGAAATTGGGGCTCAGAATTAAAATTAGGCATGCGTTTGGATGATCACAAGAAATTGATTTTCAAATTCCCATCAAAATTATGTAGGAATTAGAAGCCTACTTAAATCAAGACTGCCAATTCTTTGGGAGGAGGTTTCGAGTTCATAAAATTAAAGGGCATTTTAAGTTAATAATTCTAAGTTTTCGGAATATTACATTAACGAACCTGATTCAAAGATAATTACAAACATGAACCTATCGTTGTTTTTTTGGACCAAAAAAACCCTTCAAACGGTCAAATTTTGACTTTGATTTTTAATTTTACACATAATCCCCAATCCCAATTTTACACATAATCCTCAATTTTACACATAATCCTCAATCTCCAACATATCAAATCAATATTTAATACCCATCATTCCACGTTCCCCAGGTTTGGAGTTGGGGATTGTGAATTCTTAGTAAAATTATGGATTCTATGTTACTTTGGGGATTGAACATCCTTTTTTAAATTAAATATTCCGTTCATTTTTTAGAATTGAGAATTATATGTTAAATTGGGGATTGTTAACAAAACTTTTGGAAATTTTTTTAACTTTTGACCGTTTACTTGGTAAAATGATTATTATTTTATCTACATAAAGGTATTTTGGTCCAAAAAATATATTTGCGTAATTATCTTTGGATCGGGTTGTTCATGTAATATTCTAAAAACTTAGGCTTATTAACGTAAAATGCTCAAAATTAAACGATAGAATTGAGGGAACTCTTTCAACCGGGCATTTTATCCTCTATTCTCTTTATCCTAGGGCTTTAGGTTCCTATAGTCTCGTTACTACAACAAGAAAGCTCTCATCCATTTGAAAGCACTTAGCTCATTTTTTCCCCTTTGTTTGAACCTACTAACATTCATTTATTTATGGAATTATGGACATCTCTCTCTTTCTCTCTTAAGGTGTCTCATTTTTTTCCCCTTTGTTTGAACTTACTAACAAATATTTTATTGGATTTTGGATCGGATTTGTACCGACTCATAACCCATGGAGTGTCCAAATGGGTAGTTAGATAGACCATTCTCTCTCTCTTTCTCTCTCTCCTCGGGCTTTTTAACCCCAGTGATGTATATATCTATTCCTATAAAAGAGAAGAGGATACAATCAAATTTTCCTTTTTGTTCCGTAGTGGTGGGAGATTGAGCGCAGCTGAGCTCCTTTAGAGCCTCTATTTAAGCATATGATCCACGTATGCTTCTCCTCGAGACGAGGGCAGAATGGCTTCTCTTTGAATTGTTTAGGGTGATGCATGTTGTGTGCAAAACAGCTGTGTGTTGTTTAGATTGAGCAGCAAACATTTAATTTATATCTTCAATTCATAGTTGTAATTGCAATGAAATAAGAAAAATAATAGCATTGAAAAAGAAACTATACAACCAAACAAGTCCTTGGAGATTCCTAATAAAAAAAAATCATTTAAAAAGTTATTTCTCTGACCTCTTTCAATTCCGGTAATCTGAGACTTTGTTGGAAGGAATGTCGGCAAATAATACAATAGTTTAGGTGGATTTGACCATTGGAAGGCGGGTTCATGGCAGTAAAATTATGCAACCATGAGCATGAATTTGGTAGAGTTATTTTATTAATTTAATTTCTTCTTGTAGAATCTCCTATGTGATTTGTAGGATCAAGGGTATTGACCCTTTTAAAGGCACAAATAATGGCTATCATGATCTATATATGCAATCAGCAGTACAGGTAATATATGTTCTATTTTATGATGTAAGGAAATAAAAATCTACTCAATTTATTTACAATAAATTTGTACCGTGTAATAACTCATGGAATGGAAAATTGTATGGCTAATATTGATCAAAAGGATTCTGTTATACTACAAATAAATTTGTACTGGGAAATTCAAAGTGGGCTTAAAGTTGGGTTACTAAGAATAATAAACCCCGTATATTAGCTTAGAACCCAAAATGAAAGAAGTAAAATTGGGATTGGACTTTATGAGTAAGAATCAAGAGGTGAAAAGAAGTCTTGGTGGTATCAGATTTTGATCAAGTCAAAATTAGTCTAGAGAGAGAAGAAGGTTCTATTAGAGAGAAGTGGTTGCCTATTTTTAAGGGACTGCTAGCATGAATCAAGGAACACACTAACAAGAATGGGCAGAAAGCAAGGGAACGTGGGAAGCTGCTCCTATCTTCATGAGATCATTAGCAAAGATTGAGGAACAAAAAAACTAACTGGTGCATCCAGTAGGTGACACGTGGAGCATCAACAAATCTGGAAAATTTCTCTATAAATACTAGGCTTGGAGGCTTCAAGAAAGACATCTCAACATCACACATCAGCACTACTATTTCTATTTTATCTAGCTTCTAGCATTTAATTTCAGCATTGTTCTTCAATTCATAGTTGTAATTGCATTTATTTCCTTTCAGTAATTTATTTTCATTAATAGTTTACTATTTTTGATAGCATAGCTTACTTTACATTCCCTGCAATTAGTATAATTGCTCTATTTTCATTAGTTTAGTTTCTTCTAAATTCTTCATCTTTAATTTGTGTGTAAGTCCTATTGATTCGTCATAGGTAAGGAAGAACCCTGATAAAGGGAAGAACACTAACCCTTTCACAATCACCTACCATCCAATCTTGATTTTCAAGGTGGCTTATTGATCAGTCGAAAATCAATTTAATTGATTTCTTGGCTTTCCTCTAATCAATCAGCACCTAGGGTCAAAAGGATTATCTTACATTGAACCAATTTGGTTCTGGCACGCCCGCGCACCTCGCGAAAGCTAATTTGTGTGCAAACATATTTGACTCGCAATAAGAACAAACAGTCGAAAGGTTTTGGTGAGGTGGAGCAGTTTCACGCGTAGGATGCCACACTAGTGGAGGTTCCTATCCGTGAAGGTGTTCTACCTTTATCAACATATCCACCGTTTTCTTCTGTGTCTCCTAGTGCTGTTGGATTTTACCAAGACATGTTGAAGAAAAATCAATAGGTCATGCAGCAGAATCAAGAAGATTTATAGAAAAATATTTGAGTTTTGGAAGCCTATCAAGAAAGCTTTCACATAATAGCCAAGGAAATTACTGAATTTGGGGTTGGTTTTTCACAAATTCTTGGGGCAATTCGTAAAAGCCTAGGAGAGATGAACTTGAATTTTGGCCCATTAAGTTAGAATATCGATCAAATTTCAGAAAATGAAGACCAATTCAAGAAAGTATAGGTGAAAAAATTGAAGTTATCTCGACTGAAATGTCGGGACAGTCCTCAAGTACTGCTGAAAACCCTAGAACGTCTATGACACTTCGGCCCCAACCTCCTATTTTAGTTGAAAATAGGCCCCAACCTCTTATTCTAACATAGAATTGTTCTACAACGATTTCGGCCGTGTTGCCATCTCAACAACACAAGAACGGTAATATTGGGCAACTAAGACCGGATGTGTTAGAAGGTTGGCAAGGTGGCTGAAATCCAATTAAAGAGAACCTCGAGGGCAGCAGCAACTAGATGTGCTTGGGGGGCAACCTTCTACGCTGATACCAAATACAATGCCACCTTTAATGGGGTTGGCATTTCCATTTGAAGAGTCGATGCCAACTGTTCCACCATTAAGGCTTGGGGGCAATCCTCATTGCCTCAAATTGATGAGAATGTTGGGCCAAGTAAGTATCAAGGTGTAATGAGTCAACCGTTAAACATCGACATAAATTATGGCTACTTTGGCCAAAATTATTGTCGTTGTGACCAAAGTAATAGTCATTTTGGCTATTCATATAGCCAAAATTATGACTATTATTTTAGTGGCCAATGTCATTATCATAATAGTTCTGATTTTGACTTTGTTTCATTATTTCGACCAGCATTTTCAGGCCAGTATGGCTGATATACGGGGAATGATAACCAAAATGGTGGTTATGATGGTCGAAATCGCCAATTTCAATACCATAATGTATATAATAATGTAGAAATCAAATGGTAACATTTAGGTGAGCCATTTGATGTTGAGTTTGTTTATGAGGAACCTCAATCAAAAATTTTGATAGAAGTAAAGTTTTTGGTATTGTTGAAAGTCATGATACTTCAACAAAGTAAGATAATTATCCAATGTGCTTATGTAAATTCACATCCATATTGGATTTGTGGATCACATAGGGTTAGTGTTAAAGTTGGATGGCTAGTAAAGAAGCAAGAATATTATTGGCCAAGAGTAATCTGAATAATTTAAGGTACTTGGCCATAATTGTTTAATTTGAGTGGAATTTAATAAGGCCGAATAAGTAGTTTTTTAGGAGCAAATAAAATTTCAGCCCTACAGCTAAAGTTATGATTTAAAAATAAAATGAAGTATTGGTGTGGTGATGAGTTCTACGAGGCATTTAAGCTATTGAGGTGGTAAAATCTTCAGGTCAATTGACCGAAGAAATGCTATTTAAAACAACACTTTAAAATTTTCAAATTGTTGGGAGAAATTTTCAATTTTCAAAGAGTTGTGGGGGCAAATGTTATTCCACAAATAAATTTATACTGGAAAATTCAAAGTGGACTTAAAGTTGGGCCACTAAGAATAATAAACCTAGTATATTAGCTTAGAGCCCAAAATGAAAGAAGTAGAATTGAGATTGGACTTCGTGAGTAAGAATCAGGAGGTGAAAAGAAGTCTTGGTGGCATCAGATTTTGACCAAGTCAAAATTAGTCTAGAGAGAGAGGCAGGTTCTATTAAATATGAGTGGTTGCCTATTTTTAAGGGACTGCTAGCATGAATTAAGGAGCACACTAACAACAGTGGGCAGCAAGCAAAGGAACGTGGGAAGCTGCTCCTATCTTCATGGGATCATTAGCAAAGATTGAGGAACAAGCAAACTAACTGGTGCATCTAGCAGGTGACACGTGGAGCATCAGCAAATCTGGGAAATTTCTCTATAAATACCGGGCTTGGAGGCTTCAAGAAAAACCTCTTAACATCACACATAAACACTACTATTTCTATATTATCTAGCTTCTAGTATTTAATTTCAGCATTGTTCTTCAATTCATAGTTGTAATTGCATTTATTTACTTTCAGTAGTAATTTATTTTCATTAATAGTTTACTATTTTTGATAGCATAGCTTACTTTACATTCCCTGCAATTAGTATAGCTTATTCTATTTTCATTAGTTTAGTTTCTTTTAAATTCTTTATCTTTAATTTGTGTTAAAGTCCTATTGATTCATCATAAGCAAAGAAGAACCCTGATAAAGGGAAGAACCCCAACCCTTTCACAATTGCCTACCATCCAATCTTGATTTTTAAGGTGGCTTATTTATCAATCGAAAAATCAATTTGATTGATTTCTTAGCTTTCCTCTAATCAATCGGTGCTCGGGGTCAAAAGAATTGGCTTATATTGAACCAATTTGGTTCTGACACGCTCGCGCACCTCCCGAAAGCAAATTTGTGTGGAAATAGGTTTGTTTCTTTTTAATCTTAATTCTACTTAATTTTTCCCACTCGAGTGATGCCCATAAAAGAAAGCAGGTTAATTCAATGAGTTATAGAGCTGTGTGTAATAGTAAGAGCTAATGACAATTGTTTGTTCTTGTAGTTTAATTTCTTCAACAACATCAACCTAATGCAGGTTTCTTGATGCAGTGTTCTCATCAAGAAATGAATTGCATATGCTCTATTAATTTCTTTTAAAATTTATTTGGTTGTCGAGACTCGAGAAGATGGTGGAAAAAATAAAAAAACTCTATAGTCTTATAATTTTCCCCCTTCCCTTAGTGTCTGTTTGGATCACAAAAAGGAGGGGAAAAAAAAGAGAAAAGAAAATGATTAAATTTGCTTAAGAAAAAAAATCGTTTAGGAGCAATTTCAAAGATTTTAGTTATTTTTCCCCAACTTTTCAAGATCTATATGAAGTAGGGGTGCTCAAAAACCGACCAAAATCAACGGACCAAACCAAATCATTTGGGCCGAACTTGAACGGTTTTAAAAAGGTAATTGGTCAGTTTGGTTTTCAAACTTACAAAACGGGTGGATTTCGACTGGTGCTTGGTAGGACATTTTTTGCACCAACGGTCACCGAACCGGCCGAAAGTTATACACTTATACCTCATTTTCTACACCTTCAGGGCTTCATCGCTTCAGGCTTCAAGTATAAAGTATACTTTCAATCTTTCATAGTTTCATTAGGGTTTTGAACAGCCGCCTCACCCCTAACCCTTACTGAACATTTGAACAGCCGCCTCAGTTTTCACCACCTCGCCGCCGCCGCCTCAATCATCACCGCCTCTCCGCCGCTCTAGTCTCTCACAGTCTCACTCTTCTCCCTCGTGAACAGCAAGGGTTGAACCATCGCCGCTGCTCGCCGTCTCAACTGATCCGTTTGATCGCCTCCTCCGCTCCTCCAACATCTCTCACTCTTCTGGTTTCTGGTTTTTAAATGGTTCAGCAGTTCACGGGGTTTTGTGCTGCAGATCTTACCCTCTTTAACAATTTTTTTTTCTGGTTTTTAGTTTTTTCTTTGTGCTCCACTGGTTTTGGTGCTTCCTGGTTTCTAGTTCTGCTTTGTGCATCGCTGATTCTGGTTTTACCATTGCTGTCTTTTTCTTCTTTGTGAGTGCAGCAGTTCTAGTTCTGGATTTTTCTTTTCAATCGTGCTACCGCAACTGTAGCTACTGTATGTTCTTGGGTTCTCGAGAGCTACAGATCGGGCTACGGGTGTCTTCCTTCTAGCTTCAGGTTCTGCAGAACTGGTTTCTCTTCTGAAATTGCAGCTTGAGCAGGAAATCTTTAATTTCTCCAAAGGCCTTAAAGTTATAGGAGTAAAGCC
This sequence comes from Hamamelis virginiana, assembly GCA_017140935.1. NCBI lineage: Eukaryota > Viridiplantae > Streptophyta > Magnoliopsida > Saxifragales > Hamamelidaceae > Hamamelis > Hamamelis virginiana. Next base: position 2,745,174 of record JAESVK010000152.1, on the reverse strand, counting down.
CGATGAAAAGCTTGCACCTTTTGCTGATAATTCATGCGAGTGGCTTGTTGTAGATCAAGGTATTCATCATTTCATTGTATCCCCTACTTCTGTTCTCTGGAAACTGCTATTGTACAAGTGAAATTACACTATTTCTTTATCTTGTTGTTGCAGATATTTTTTGCATGTCAGATATTGATTTTTTTGCTTCAAATGATGCACTGCATAGAATTTTTAATGTTCGGCCATTCAATTGCATTTTATTAAACACTTTACAGGCTTTCTAAAATGGCCCAAATTAATAATAAAATTTTGCCCAAACTAATTGATGCACTGTTTGACCGCTTCACTTTTAGTATAGGCTCAAACCGAGTACACCAACCGAAAAAATTGCACCGAATCAAGCCGATGACTCATGGTTTGATGCCTTTTATGGTCAGTTTTAGTGTGCCATTTTTTTAAATCGAGAATGTTTGATTCAGTCCAAAAAATACTTTTAAAATTGGCCGAACTAGCCGATGATCACCCCTAGAAGCCCCAAGAAAACCAAATTTAACAAATATTGTTCATGGGTACCCAACCTACTAGTATGAAAAAGCCCTGGACCAGCGCTCTACCTCCTCGTGGGCTTACCCGGCGCGAACAGTGATTAGTCTTTGATTATCAGCTTTAAGGAAACACTGAGTCTCGATAAAAAAAAAAAAGCCTTCTTGGCGACAAGAGAGGCATGGCGGCGACTCCCGTGTGGAGGGAGAAAATATATTCGGCTTGAGCGACGACTTGTGAAGACCGTCACGTGATTTACCAAGAAAACGACAAAATATAAACCGTCCTATGCAGAGGCTAGCAGACAAAAAGCGACTTCTATCTTATCTAGTAAAGTAGTGTCTATATATGGACAAACCCACGGGATGCGAACTCAATCCTCGCACATGATTCCCAACACTGTATACATCACTATGAGAAATGATAATTTAAGGATGAATCCTTAAATTAATGTAAGGTCAGTTTACCATTTTTTCAAACATGATAAGTATTTTAAAAAATCGATCGTTTGATTAAATTATATTCTTATGTATGTTATATTGGTAAAAAATTACATTGATCCAACTTTTAGTTTTCAAAATACAGTTTGTGAAATATTCTAACAGTATCTATCTTTGGATGCTGTAATAATTATTTAATAGCCTCTATTTTAAAAACCAACCGTTGGATCACTATAATTTTTGACGAACATGACATATATAAAAAAATTATCTAATCTAACGATCGTGTTTTCAAAATATATATCCTAATAGTAAATGAACCTTAAATTAATATTAAAGACCTATCCTTACTTAATTATTTATGTATATAATATATATTGATGATGTCCCATAAATTTAGGGAGTGGTCCGGCTTCTTTTGTCACCCTTCCCGGGTAATGCTATATCACAATTTTTGACTTATGTGTGCTGTTAACCCTGAATATGCCATGTAATGATCCAAAAACAACTATTCTATTTGACCACTTTTTTATCCTCCATTTTTTTTTTTTAATTTTTTTATCTTGCTAACTTGAAACATATATTTTGATAATTGACCGCTTAATTAGATATTCCATTTATGTATATTATGGATGCAAAAAATTACATTGATCCCACAGTTGGTTTTTTTAAAAAATAGACCGTAACAATTTTTCATAGTTTTTTTTTTTATTTTTTACATTTTTTCTCAAAACTTTTCATACATTAAACTTATATACTTTCATCTATCGATTTGATTTAAGATATATTGTCTAAATTCTTAATATTTCATAATTACAGAAACTTCATCAACTATATATATATGAGTTTTATACTAAAAGAACCTTGATATCATAGGCCTATACCAATAGGTCCCTCATAATATGGCAGTTACATGATCTGGTGCTATTTCAAAAAATTGAACAAAAATACTCTTTTTATTTGTGCATTAAAATTGGTCCGCATTACACCCAATTTCAATTTCCTTTAAACAAGCCGTGAATATAGGGCATGAATGGTTATTCGCTGTTTGAGCAAATCACTTACCCAAGAAATCAGGGAAAATGGATAGTAGTGTATTGACGTTCACCCAATCTTCATAGTAGTGCATTGTTGAATTTTTCAAAACCATGGCATTGACGTTCACCCAATCTTTACTTGAAAATCTTAAGTTGTATTAATTCCTTCACATTGCTTCCTGTCAAAACAGTGCCATGTACATGAACGATGAGCCCGAGATGAACTTTGATGAATGATCAACAAATTTTGTATGGTCTGCATAATTTTTGGCATATCCAAACTTTTGACTTCAACTAATAATGCTGAAATCACTATCAAATCACTATTAATTTTTGGCATATACATGTATACATTATTAGTGATTTGACTTCAACTATCAAATATCTCATGTATAAATGATGTATACGTATATACATTATTAGTTCTAAATCCATTGTTCGCAAATATATCATGTATACATTGTTCACTTTTTCCGAATTCCATTTAAAATTCAAAAATATTCATTGCCATGACCATCATTTGGTAGAGATTAAAGAACATGTATACATGTATACATGGCTTTTCTTTTTCTTTTCTTTAAGGCTTTCTTTAATTATTATTATTATTATTTTTTTAAAAAAAGCAAATATATCATGTATACATGGTTTGCTTTCTCAGATTTTTATTTCAAATTCAAATTATTCCCCATGAATAGTATTTGGCAGAATTCCATTTGAAACATGCATACATGAGATATTCCGAGACATTGGGAGTAGAAATGATGATGATTGACGTGGAGTGATGAAATATAATCTCTGAGGTTTTGGGAGTGGAGAATTAGAAAAGAAAAATAGAAGGTACGAAGGTAGAAATTTATGCTCAAAGATGGCGACAAGCGGCCACTCAGGTCCAACTGCCCTTGACAGAAACCGAGTTAGTGGAAACCTTCCTCAATACTTTGAAGGCTCCTTACTTCAGTCACATGCTTGTCAGCAATAAGTCCCCATTCTCAGAGGTAGTGGCAATCGGGGAACGAGTCGAAGAAGGCATCAGAAGTGGCAAATTGCTTGATCAGCGAGCCGTGCAAGCATTGCTTGATCAACCTCCTGCAAACACTAATGTTCGGAAAATGAATCAACGGAAAGCTTAAACAGGGATGAAGTCTGGGGATGTGCATAATGTTTCTGGTTTTGGTAAATCCAAAATCTCTTAAATCACAATTCAAATTCAAAAAATCTTTTCATATCCAAATCAAATTCAGCATATAATTCAAATAAAAAACGTTCATTAATATGGATAAAATAAACAACTTACTTAAAATAAGGATTGTGGGTATAATAGACAAATTAAGCTACTAGTTGATTTTAAATTTGACCTGTAGGGGGCAATTGGTATAGAATCTTATTCATTGCACTATTTGATAAATAAGATCCTATTTAGAATCCTTTTAATCATTTTCCCTTCTTAAATTTAGGTTTGGACTTCATTTCTGAATTTAAAATATGTGATAGTGCCCTATCACTGTACTTATTAATTATCACACCGTGGAATAAGATTTTTACGTTATGACATATGCGGATAAGGTAAGAAAAGAAGCTCTGATTGAGTAGTTTCTCTCTCTAATCAGTGAGGAGAAAACTCTCTCACTATCAGTGATGTGTCAAATATTAAGTTCATCATATATAGATAAGCATAATGTTCATATACCCTGTTAATTTTATTACTTGTTTCACACAGAGCTTACAAAAATTCATAGTAAGGACTAGTGACTAAGGAATGCTTTTTAATAGTCTTTTTCTTTTTATCTTCTTAGAAAGCATTATGACAGTACAAAGAAAGCTAAAACAGAAGAAGGGCAAAGAGCCAAAAAGAAAAAAAAAGATGCATTTGGGTGAGCATTTTTTGGAAGTACTTTTCTTGTTTTTGTTTCCAAAGCAAGAAAATGACTTCTAAAAACATAAACTAAAACCAAATCACAATTTCTCTCACCTAAATCTTTATCTCCCCCCAATTCCTCCTTATCTGCATATATCCAAATTAATCTCACACTCTCACCTCCCTCCATTTACAGAGGACAAATCCACTTCTCTATCAGCTGCCTTCTCCTCCTCCTCTCTAAACTTCTTATAGATATCCCCTTTATAAAACTCTCTTGTTCTCACCACCAAAATCAGTGAAACAAGAGCTCCAAAAAATGTAACAACAGCCAAAATTGTAAAAGATAACCTGTAACATTGTGCCCCAATGCAAGTCAATTCCTTCACAGACGATCGATCCATGCCCTTTTTAGCCAGCTCCTTCAATGCCTCTCTATCATAAAGCATTCCAGTGACCTTGACATTTAGAATATATGAGCCAAGAGGACTAGCCAATTGCCCACAATTGAACAATGTAGAGTAGTACTTTAGCCCAAATAGCTCAGAAATGATTGCAAAAAGCAATGGCAATTGGGCACCAAATGAGAACCCGATGATCACCGATGCTATGTAGACAGATCCGGGCGCCGGAAAGGCGATGAGGAGATGGCCAATGCATGCTAAAAGTAGGACTAGTGTCATCATAAGTGGCCTGGGAAATTTCCATTTTACTAATAGGCCTTCTGAGACAAACCCAGAAAAGACTCTGCCAAAGTAATTCCATATGCTTACTAGTGATACAAATGAGCTTATGGTTCGAGTTGGGTAGCCTAATGACTCACCGATTTGACCCAAGTTGTCGACGGCCGTTAAACTCGATCCGAGTCCACAGAGTGTTGCAAGGAAGAGAATTAGCATGTCAATGCTTAAAAGTGCTTGTAAAATTGTGTAGTCTTCTCCTCTCTCTGGCTTATTGCATATGTTTGCAAAACAATTAGATGTTGAAAAAGCAATTGGCTTCTTCTTCTTCTTCTCAACTAGCTCCATAGATGAAATTGATGGCGGTTTTGATTCTTCAGCTGCTGCTAATTTCTCTACGGTTATCTCATTAGGAGGATTAAAAGGCAGCTGTTTGTTGAGGTTCCAAAGAGCTAACTCTTCTCTAATAACAATCAAAAGAGGAAAAAAGAGCAAGACACAAACAACAGTTGAAGTCCCAGCATAAGCAGCATGGGAGAAAACAACCTGTTTTTGAATTATGGTCATGATCATGAGAAACACAGCTAGCCCAATTGATACATAGAGAAAATGGTAGAACAATTTGACCTCATTTGGTTGCCTCACAACTTTCATAGTCCTAATTGTGTATACAAAAACTACTGATAGTGCTGCAGGAAGCCACGCAATAAGAAGAATGAGAGATTTTGAATCATTCCCATAAATGGCTAAGTAAAGTTGAGTCATGATAGCACCACTTAGCCCAACAAAACCCTTTAAGAGACCCAACATGATGCCTCTGCTTTCTGGGAAGTTCTTGACACAAGTGACAAGAGCTCCAGTGTTTGCAAAATTTTGAGAATTGGCACCAATGCATATGTAGAGGCACATCTGCCACACTTTTGGCTTGGCGATTTTGCCAGTGACGGCGAGCCAGATCATGAAGTAGCCTGCAAAATTCATGGCTGAGCCAACTAAGAGCACAAACCATGTTGGTGTTACTTCAGCAATTAGGCCAGATAGAACCCCAACATTGGCACCCAAGTCTTTGAAGAAGCTTAATAGATTAAGGGTTGTTTGGTCATAGCCTAGAGATGCTTTTATCTGTTTGGAGTAGACCCCAAAGAGATATGTTGCCCCAGCTCCTGCCATGATCAGAAAAGAGGCAAAAACTGTGAACCATCTGCCTTGAACCACGTGCACCGCGAAACCAAATGCGCCGCTGCATCTGCCGTTGCTGCCACCACCACCAGCCGCCGCCGTACTGGTCATTTGGTAAGTAGTGGAAGAGAAATAAGAGGAATTGTTTTGGGATAATTTGAATTGAAAGTTAATGGGAGAGAGAGAAATAATGGGGTTAGTAAGTGGTGGGGAAGGAAGGTATTTGGGGGGCTGAATGCTGAATAGCACTCCTTGATATTGGTAAAGGTGAGGCTCGCAATAATTGACCACAAAATCGCCCAGGATAGGATGATGTATTAGTATTAATTATTAAAGTGTGAAAGCAATTTTTGTAATGAAAATGTGTTTGAAAGTGTTTTCAACTGTTTGTCTGCCAAGAATCCAACACAATTCATGTTTGTGCTAGCTTCAAGGTTATATTTGGCCCGGTGGTCAGTTGGGAGGCACCTAGCTTCTTGATTACGCCATCAAATTGTTTAGTTTAGTTTAGTTTAGAAAGTGTGTTGCACAGTACCCACCCTTAAGCAATCACTTCGACGGTTTGAATAAGCTTCCACTTCTTATTTTTTTACTTTTTAAAATAAAAAAATGAAAATTTTGAGTGCAAAAAAATTGGTAGTTAATTTAAAAAGTTGAGGTAACCTCAAATTCTTACTTCTTCAACTTTTAAAAGTAACTACCAAAATTTTGCACTATAAAAAATATAAAAAAAATTTCATTTTTTTTTTTAGCTTTGTGTATCACAGATAGAATTGCTAAAATCATCCATGATCCACTAACACCCATTTTGCCCCTTATCCTATATATGATGCCAAGTGTTATGTGAACCACAGGTTCAAATGTAAATGGTCTGTTTTGGACGTTTCATGAAGATTTAATGGTTTCATTAGTTTTTGCAAAGAAATTGATGTTAATAATTCATAATTTAAAATGAAAATTTTAGTTTAGGCGGGTATTTAACTCATCTATAGTGAGTGATAGCGTTTTTATAATATTACAAAAAGAGAGTAAAATATTATTTTTATTGATATTGACAATACGTTGTATGCCAAGTAGGGTAGGTGAAAATATATGAGTGAAACCAGTAGGTGGATAGGATTGTTGAATTTAAAATAGAATTATTTAGAATAATTAAAACTACCACCACAAATAACCATATAAGATCAACACTTAAGTATCTTGAAATGTCACGATTTTAAATATTCACTATCTTTTTTTTACTTTTTTCTTTTTTGCCATACAGGTATCCTGGGCTAGCTTGCGCGCTTCAAATTAAATCCTGCATCCCAAACAATGCTTTCAAAACAAGGCTTGCACCTTGCGGTCCGTGGCCCAATATGAGTCGAATCTAAGACCGAGAGACTTAGTACGCCCTTAGTCCTGCTTGCTCAACCACTAAATTACCCATCATTGGGATAAATATTCACTATCATTTGTGATGGTGGTGTCCTTTTCTATAATGACCTTATTCATGAATTCAATGATAATTTAATTTTGAAGGAATGCCCAAAAGAGACCTAGAGCTACAATTATTTTCAAGTTGATAATTTATTCATCAACACTAGATCGATCACCAAGTGGTGTTTCTGGTCTAAGCCCAAACATGGGGTGCAGTCAATGGTGTTTATTATTATAGTGCGAGTAGATAGGGCTCGGTTCTCAATAGGGCTCGATTCTACAGAGGTTCTACACATGCTAATTAAAGTAATTTGACTCTTTTTTAATGTTTTGGGAACAATATTTTATTTTATTTATTTTTTTAATTTGAATATATTAACTTCTAAAAACGACTGGATCAAAAACCATAACCCATCACTAATTTTATATTGAAAAAATATTTTTTTAATACTTCCAACTTTTGGATAAATACTAATGTATTCCTAAACTTTATTTTTACATGATTTAAAAGCTGTGACAATGTGAGACATTGACCGATATAATTAATATTCCGTCCGTTAAAATAGACGGCTACTCATCAGGTTACCAGTCAAATAATGTTATTTCCATCAGCAATCCAGTTAGCAGTCATTAATTTTAATAGACGGAAAGTTAATTTCATCAGTTAATGTCCCACACTGGTATAATTTTTAAAAATTTTGGACCAAATCAAGTAAAAGTAAAATTTAGAGACTATATTTGTATTCACCCCAAAATTAAAAGTAGTAAAATATCATTTTTACTTTTATTTTTGAGGGAGCAATAAACAATCTACAAAACAGTAACTGTAGTCAAATATTGTCCAGAATGATATGGTTATCAATTGGTTCATTTCCATAATTTCACATCCATATATATATATGGCCTTATGGATACTATGGGTGGTGCTGGTCTAATTCAATGTGAGCCTGTAGAAAAAGCAGAGAAAGAGGTCCACACGAATCTCTATTTGTAGAGAATATAATAAGAAATCTAAAGATTCCATTGCGTATGATATTATTTCTTGCCCACCCATAAGATTAACATGAGCAGTCATAAGGGTGGGTCATGTACATGTCACCTTACTTTTTAAATGTTAAAAGAAATAAAAGATCTCATTTAATTCACGACACTCAAAATAAATAGTATTGCGACATCAAATGTCCTTTTCTTATGAGCATGCATGTACATGTATAAGTTTATGTGAGGACTTGAGTTTTTATCCAGTATAGGATACGGATTTTGAAAAATCATATTTTGGATTAAATATTCTACTTGTGTATATCATGTATGCCAAAAATTACAGCGGTGTGACATTTGGTTTTAAAATATAGATTATAAAAAATTCTAACAATATACAACAATTGAAACTGTGGATCACTATGATTTTTGGTGGACATAAAATTCATAAGAAGGGTATCTAATTTGACGATTGATTTTTCAAAATATTTTATGCAACTGGCCCTATGAAGAACCTGACACAGAGTTTCTTTAGATGACCGTTAGATCACCTAGATGGTTGAGATCTAATGGTCATCCGAGTGTTTTGCTGCAGAGTAGGAAGAGGATGGAGAGAATCCTTTTTTTGTTTTGTCCAACGAGACTCTCAGTCATTTTAAGACGAAGCCCGTGTTTTCATTTTTGAAAACTACTTTTAGCCGTTTCAATTTTTCTCAAAACTTGAATATATTTTCTAGGATACAGTTTTCAAATTTTACAGCCAAACACGATTTCAGTCCCTTTTTTTTTATTATTATTTTCACTGAAAATGAAAACAGAAAACATGAAAATTTTTTGGAACCAAACAAACCCTTACAGTTTTACTATTTTGACTACTGGTATGCGTAATGCTTGCCTAATGCAGCGGTGTAAATGGTCGAGGACCAGGGGGCACCACCACCACTACCACTAGTTGCAATGCGGGTTGCAGCAGCACCTTTCATGGGGGTACTGTGATGCTCAATGGTGACAGTAGTGCGTTCGTGGAGCACGTGTTATCATAGGACCACATGTCCACATCCTAAGGCGGTAAGGGCATGGTAACACAAAGTAATAATCCATTAACTTGTCAAAATTGTTTAGAACTCACACTCAATTGCGCTTTGTGGGCCTTCTCAGCCCAATTCAGCAAGCCCGCTCTATGAAATGGGCCGATCCAATGTTTAGAACCATTTCTTATTGGGAGGGGATGTTGACACACCCTTGAATTATAAGCCCACCCCCTCCAATTTTGATTTTTTACCGTTTTATGAAAAAATACATTGTTTTTAAGAAAACTAGCTGCAATGTCCATTAGAAAACATCATTTTGAACAACTTTGTAGAAGAAAGTTTTTCCAAAATCTATCATTTAAGTAGACTTTTTGACCATTTTATTATTTTTACAAAATATTTCGTAAAAAATGCCAAAAAGTCTGCTTAAATGATAGATTTTGGAAAAACTTTCTTCTACAAAGTTGTTCAAAATGATGTTTTCTAGTGGACAACGTGGCTAGTTTTCTTAAAAACAATGTATTTTTTCATAAAACGGTAAAAAATTAAAATTGGAGGAGGTGGGCTTATAATTCAAGGGTGTGTCAACATCCCCTCCCTTTCTTATTTGGGTGGGGTTATGGCAACTCCTATAGTTGCTCTCTACACCCAATAATTTTTCATTCCTAAAATACCCATTTACAAATTTATTTTAAAGGACAAAACAATTTAAAAAAAACCAAATAACTTAATTGTGTTTTGATCTCTACACCCAAAAAGAAAAAAAATAAAATAAAAAAAAACATCTAAATCATCATAAAATGTTCAGTTTTGTAACCGACCAAACAACCCGCGATTTTTCAAAAAAATAAAAAAATTCAAAAAAATGGCCTATATTGTGTATATAGGTCGCAATTATATCTTTAATTTGAACAACAAAATTGCCATAATCATCTTCATTGACAAGGATAGGTAGTTCCCATCCTTTAATGTAATGACTAATATCCAAATAATTCAGAGAGTTCATGCCAAGGGTATTAATCATTCAAAGAGTTCATGACAGAAACAAACAGCATTTGGCATTTGGATTTTCAGGAGAGAAAATGTTATTTTGGGGAATGAGTTTATCTTTATCTGGAACAATTTGTAAGTTTTTGCTGCATCCAACCATGTTTGATTTTCATATCATTCGGTGGATGCAGCAAATTATGGACTATGGAGGGGAAGCATTTCCCTTTGAATTCATGAATGAACAAATTGTAACTCGTTTTGGGCATGGTTCAGTTTATAACAAAAGGGCTTGGAATGAATGGGCCTCCAAGACCATTGACCAAGCACCCTGCAAGGAGCATAATATAGTTTATAATAATAGTAAGAGCAATGCTATACATAGCTATAATGAATCGCTACAAGAAAAAAATGAGGGTAGTTTTAGAAAATTACCAATGGGTATTTTTGAAAATTCACAGTCCTTGTTTCTTGTAGCAATACTTGTAGCAAGATGGTGTAGCGATGCATAGTAATTTTTCTAATAGTAATAAAAGAGGAAAGGTCTCTCTTCTTAGGGTGATTTTATTGCCACCCACCCATATTGTTAGTGGCACCCACCAATTAAAATTTTTTTTTATTACTATTTTACTCACATGTAAATTTACTATTAAGGATAATATTAGATAAATAAAATAAAATAAAATAAATCATATTATTTCCTGCACCCACCTTCTTCGATCTTCCCACATTCATATCTTTTACATAAACCCTAATCTCACAAACCTTTACACTCTCGTATAATTTTCTGAAAACTCTAATAAAAAAAAGGTATTTATTGATTAATGGATAATGAAGTGGTCATGTGAGATGATTCCAATAATGAAAATGTACATTTTTTTAAAGTATGATTTACTTTTTTTAAGTGGTTTTAATTTCAAGTTTGTGTTTTTGTTCAGCTGTGCGATATTGAAAATTAATAAATGTTCAGATAGGGGTAATTGAATATATCACTATGTTCAGTCACCCAAACCGAACATATAAAAATGTTCAGCAAGGGATGTTGAACGTTATAAAATATTCAGTCACCCCAACCGAACTTAAGAGTCAATAATCACAATGGGTCAATGTGTTAAAATTAAAACTTTAGGAATGAAAAATGTAAAACGATAATAATTGAGGGAATCAAAGTGTAATTTCAAAAAAAGAAGGGTACATTCTTCAAATTTCAAACTTTGTTATAAGCCTATCTATAGAATCAGCTAGTGATTTTGTTGCAGAATGATATCCGACCCATAATCACAATGGGCTAACTGTGAGAGCAAAGCTCTACTAATTGAGCTACACCCCCGGCTAAGGGCCCATTTGCGTTAGCTTATGCTAAGATCACTTTTGGAGAACTATTTCTTCACATTTCTTTTTTAAATTATATTCAAATCATGTCTTCACATATTAACATTTTCATACTAAAAGTGATTGTGGTAAAAGTTTGGGCCTCCTAGTTTTTGTCACAATCACTATTAGTATAAAAACTTTGACATGCATCTTATCATCCTTCAAATTATTCAAAAGTGATTATCATTCCTCCTCTTAAATCAAGTAAAATTTTAAGCTCCAAAAGTAATTATAAAAAAAGTTAATGCAAATGGATCCTAAGTAGAGCATGCATGACGGAGTCAGATGTTTCTTCTATTATTTTCCCAGCTGAAGCAATTAGGTTATCCTAGACTTGAACTAGAGATCTACAATTGAAGTAAATCATATATATGTGCTTCTTGCATATTTGATTAGGGCCCGTTTGAACAGCTACAACTTAAAATATATATATATATATATATATATATATATATATATATTGTGTTCTTTTAAGTTTTCTTATTATCTTGATCAATTTTTAAAAGTAAGTATAAATATTTTGTTCTAAACAATTCTTTTCGTCCTCCCTCGTGCATCTAACCAACTTTGAACAGTTATTTTAAAAAATCGATAGTTGCATTTGATGGTTCACTTATATGTATCATAAATACCAAAAAGTACATTGATCCAACGGTTAGTTTTTCATCAAATAGATTGTTTCAATTTTTCACAATTTTTTCGTTATTTTTTTCAAAATTGCAAAAATTGACCATTGGATCAATATGATTTTTTGCATTCATGATAAGTATAAGTGGAACATCAAATTCAACGGTCGGTTTCTTGAAATACCTATTCCAAGTTAGTCAGATGCACGAGGGATGACATATGGAATTTTCTAAAAAATAAATAGTGGTAACTTATCCAAATGTACCATTTAATATTCTTAACACGTGTAAAAATTATGACATCTAACAAATTTTCAGTAGACAACATATTATCTGAATTTTTTTTTTTTTTAAATCTGTAATTTAATTTATCTTAGAATGATTCAAACCATTATGTTTTCATGTGACTTCCACACACCTCTTAAACAGATTGAGACATGATCCGGTTCATATCATGTGGGGCTTTCATTCTCCCTTTCGTAAAGGACTCTCACGAGTAGTAATGTTGTTTGATTTAGTACTCAATTATATGGATAATTAGAATCCAAAAACATCTAATCTCCAAGTACATCAATCGATCTATATATAAGAAATGATACTACTTCGACTACCACCACTACCACATTACCCAAATGCAAGGCAACTCTTGTTATCCTGATGAAGATGGGATTCTTACCCAAATTTTGGTACTATCACCAGGGGTGAAGCTATGAATTTGCTATAGGGGGACAATTTTTTTTTATTTTTTATTTTATTGGTAAGTAGTTTATTATTCATCTTGCAAAAAGCATTATAATTATGGCCCATTTGCATTAGATTTTTTTAAAATCACTTTTGAAGCTCAATTCACTTGATTTAAGAGATGCAGTGATAATAACTTTTAGACAACTTTAGAGGAGATAAGATATTGGCAAAACTTTCATACAATAAGTTATTGTGTCAGAAGCTAGGAAGCCCCAACTTTTGCCGCAATCACCTTTTGTATGTAAATTTTAATACATGAAGACATTATTTGAATATAATTTTAAAGAATTGTGTGAAGACATAGTTATTCAAAAGTGAATTTAGAAAAAGTTAACATAAACGGACCTTTAGTCTTTTGAGAAATAAAAGTTTGTTAAGTTGAAAGTGAAATTTTTTTTTTAATAAATGAGCTAACAAATTTGTACAGGATAAGGGAGCAACATTTCGAGGTAATAGATATTTAGTATATATGTATACAGAAATGCTACTATCAAGTCGACCTGACGCAGAGTTGCGTAAGGTCAACTCCATATGGTTAGTTTTAGAAGAGATTTAGTAAAACCGACCGTTGGATTAGGTACTCCTCTCTTGTATGTCATGCTTGCAAAAAATCACAGCGATCTGATGGTTGGTTTTTGAAAAACTTTACTGTAAAAAAAATGGTAATATTTTGAAGAACAAATAAGTTGCATATTTTCATAATGATATTTTTCAAAAAACCAACAATTGGATCACTGTGATTTTTTGCAGACATGACATACAGAAGAGGTGTATCTAATCCAACCGTCGGTTTTGCAAAATTTTATTTAAAACTGGCCATATGGAGGTGACCTGACGCAACTTTGTGTTAGGTCAAGCTAATAATAGATTGTTAAGTTGAAAGTGGAAAAAAGATTTTGATA
>JAESVK010000152.1:2672259-2689412 GCA_017140935.1 Hamamelis virginiana | reverse complement strand
TATATATATATATATATATATAGAGAGAGAGAGAGAGAGAGAGAGAGAGAGAGAGAGTATATATTAAAGGACATTATAACCCTGTTTGTTGGACCGAGTGTTAAGTGAATGCAAAGAACCAAACACTAATTAAGCCATCTATCAAGGAATGTGCTTAATGTAAAAGGTTTTAATTAATATTCAATTAGGGATAAGGGGACCTTAATTGTGAGGGCAACATCTTATGCACATGATTCATGAGTTTGGATCAGAAAGTGACATGGAAAAAATGAAAAATGTTTTAAGAAGTACTCAACGCATTATATGTTTGATCGATTTGATTCTAATTTAATTAGGTGCACCTCCTGTCCATGTGCTCATGTGCCACATAATATTTGTCACAAAAGACATAGCCTGCCATGTGATGCATCATGCATGCATGCATGCAATAATTAAAGTAAGTGTTTGTCTGTTTGAACTAGTTTTAATGGTAATTTATGCAATAATTCTATGCTTTCTGTCCCAAGCAATTTTCATTCAACCCAAATTATATGGAACAACAAGGCTTGGTGCTCAACCATTAGTTAACACGGTGGTTGTACGGACGAAACAATCATTTCAATTATACGTACTATTGATTTGGTATGCAATATATGACTTTCAAACCCATTTTCCTCTCTATCTTCCTCGTGAAATTGAGCCTTTTTTGTGGACTAATATACCTACCTACCTATACATATATAACTAATACCTACCTACCTACCTGCCAATATATATATATATAGATTAATGGGAATGATCTTATGCATATATGTGATTTAATTAAAGTAAGCATGATACTTAGTCTTGTGGATGCAAGCTGGCCGAGGATACCCCCATACCATCATACAAAAAAAAAAAAACTTGTAGATGCAAGCTGGCCGAGGATACCCCCATACCATCATACCAAAAAAAAAAAAGGAGTGAGCATGATACCTTTATTTAATTCATTGTGTGATATATATTTTGAAAAACTTATGGTTAAATTAGATACGCTTCTTATGAATGTTATGCATGTCAAAAATCATAAAGATGCAATATCAACATTTCAAAATACAAACTTTAATTAATTTAAAAAATCTGACAATTAAAAATTATTATAATTTTTTTTACAGTAATATTTTGAAGAAACCAATAATTGAATCATTGTGTCTAGCTAGTGCCTCAATGGTGAGCATATGCCTTGAAGGAATGATTGCAGCTGACAATTGAATTGGGTGATGCTGAAGAGGTATATGATTGTGCATTGGGGGGGCTCTGGTATGAAGCAAGAGATTGCAATTGTTTGTGAGGATTGGCAGCATCTAATATCTATGGTTAATGAAGTAGATCTAGTTACAGTTTCAAGAGTCTGTAATGGGGCTGCTGATGCGCTCTCTCTAAGCATGGCGTTGGGTCTGAGTCTCGTACTTTGTGGAGGGATACCCCGAATTGGCTGCTGCCATTGTTGGAGATGGATTGTCAAACTTGATTCTTTTTCAATAAAATATTACCTTATTGATGGACAAAATAATAATAATTGAATCACTGCTGTTTTTGACATGCATGGTATGCATAAGAAGAGTATTTAATTTATTCAAAATATATATCCCACAATTAATTAAAGGCACAATGCATAATGTCTTTAATTAACTAAAGTGAGCATATGTGCATAAGATCGAAATTATATATATATATATATATGGGTCAAGTTCCCCTTACACCCTATTTTGACACCTATGTTTACACCTCGTTTTCAAAACACTATCTATGATAGATATTTTGACGAACTAACCGTTGGATTCAATACCTTTCTTATGCATATCATGTATATCAAAAATCATAGTGATCTAACGGTTAGATTTTAAGAAATGTCAATAAAAAAAAATGTTATGTTTTTAACTAATAAAAAATATAATAGTTCTTCAAAATGATATTTTTTAAAAAACTAACTGTTGGATGACTCCAATTTTTTTCATACATAACAAACATAAGATAAGTATCTAATCTAACGGTCGGTTTCTCAAAATTTTCTATTTACAATTGTATTTGAAAACGATGTGTAAACGTAGGTGTCAAAATAGGGTGTAAGGGTAACCTGTCCCTATATATATATATATATTTTATGTACATGTGCAACATCCAATCTAAGTTATCGATATTGGATGTCTCCTATATTTAGTAGTGTTGAGCACGTGTAAAGCGTTAATGCAGCAAAATTGATTGCAAAAGATACCTGGATAAAAAATTCAATATATATACAAATATTTTCCATAAGATTCAACTTGCGCGCAATTTTACGTAAGGTGGTCCATTTTTAGCTAACGTGGAATAGATATTTAATTAATTTGAAAAATTATTTGTTAGATTAGATATTATTTTCATGTGTCATTCTTGACAAAAATCACATATATAATCTCATGTCGATTTTTTAAAATATCAATCGAATATTTTTTAAAAACTGACCATTAAATTATTATAAATTTTTCGCATACCACACATACATTAGAAAAGGTTGGTTCATTGTTGGATTGATGGTCGGCCGTGGCCTACGTGATTCAATTAATGCATGGGGCCTCTTTGGCCGACTAATCAGACAGTTCTGATGACGTTTACGTGCCGCATTTCTCGAAAGCCATTGAAAATTTTAAGGACTCAGCTCCCAAGGTGAGGAAAGCTGCCAATCATTGAGAAAGATGCAATTGGGCCATAAATCCATGCATGCCAATGTTTAAAACCTCCCTTAACTCCAACATTCACACATAGTCAAAGTTGGTCTTAGTAAATTACAAACTTTGGGAATATTACTTATCCAAAAAAAAAAACTTGGGGAATATTATTACCCAAATCCAAACAAAAACAAAAAAAAAAAGGGCATATGAAAATGAATTACATTCTAATAATGCTATAATAAATACATAAAAATAGGTTTGAAATGTGAAAATAAATAAAATATTTAATGCGAAGGCAACGCAAAAGTAGTCATGGATCAATAGTTTAGTCTATTTGTAACGATGTCTTTGGACTGTTTCTAGTATTATCAATGATAATTTTTTATAATAATATATATGTAAATTAGGCTTAATTAGGTTTGCTTTACAGATATTGGAGCCAATAAGCGAATTCGATCTATAGCTAATTTGAGATATTGGTTAAAATATATGTAATTATATATTTGGAATTCTAGTAGTGACCCTTATTCAGAAAGATATGATAAGACGTACGTTCTAGTTTAAAGTGATGTTAATTTCTTTCTTCACTAAATAAATAAGTAAATTAAGTATATTTAATGATATAAACTTCTTTTCTAAGCTTGAATTTAATCTAAACCTCAGCTCAATTCCATGCTTTGTAGAGTTTGGGATTTGTGGTGTTAATTAAAATAAATTAATTACATCCAATCTTTTGGTTTTCTTCTCCCTCCAATTTCCTTTTTCTTTCTTTTAAGTTGTGATATATAGGCCGGGTAAGATCTTAGAAGACAGAGACACGATACGGGATCAAACCGACCAAATTAAATATTTTGATTGTTTTGACAATTTTGTCGACAACAATATAGATTACAAGAAGAAAGAGTTAACGAGCTAGACAGCAAATCATATTAATTAAGATATGCTTATTGAATTAGAAATATTCTTGATCATTAAGAGTACATTGAGAGATCGATGAGTGGTAAAATCAATCTCTATCTCTCTCTCTCACTCTCTCTCTCTCTTCTGTGGCATGATGGATGTGCCATTAATTTACCTTGTCTTTTTTGTTCTCGACAGAATTCTTACAATTTCTTATCTTATTATTAGTGTAATGAGTCGACCCAGTAACCGTTAAATGATTAGGAGATCTTTTCTTTGATTATGCCTGTGGCTCGAATTGAAACATATTGCTGGCAAATTGCAACCATATTTGTTTCTATGTTCAATCTATCTATTTCAAAAGAAAAAAGAAGCTGCAGTCGTGTTTCACTTTCACCATGTCCCATCGAAATCAATCTTCTTAACGTGAAATGTGTCTAGTCTATAATATGTGCAGTAAGATTTTAATTATCGCCAGAAATGATGCCATTTCAATTCCTATATTGCAACAATGCCTTCATTTTTATAATTTTGTGATAAATTAATCCATTTCGAACAATTCGATGCTTCTTTCAAATGCGAAAAATTGGTAACAATTTTACTTCTATAAATGGAACCCCACTATATATTGTTCCCATTAATTTATTTAATTGATACCAAACTCATTTAGTCATGCACAATCCACTAGTATTTGTTTATAAGGGAAAGTAGGCCTTGACTTAATTGATGATCCAATGCTTCAATAATAATGCAAAAGAATCCACAAACAACCAACAATCATCCAAAGACTTATCTCCTATACCTAAACCTCACTTTTTTTTTTCAGTCCTTGTTTTTTTCTTCAAATATATTATATATATACATATATACATATTCAAAAATGATCCTATCAGCACATGCTGACTTTCGAAATTCATGGGTAATTGTGGTATGTATATTTTGTAAGACTGGCCGTTGGATTAGATATATATTATGCATATGTATGTCAGGCATGCCAAAAATCATAGTAATCCAACAGTCGATTTCGATCTCAAATATGTTACTGAGAAAAACTATGACAATTTTTAACGGTCAGAATTTTTCATAGTTTGTATTTTGAGATGCTTACATCAGATCACTGTAATTTTTGGTAGATGTGACATCCATAATAAGGGTATATATCTAATCAAATTGTCGTTTTTTCAAAATATGCATCCCACAATTCCATATGAGCTTTATGTTGACTTCGCGAAAGTCAGTAGATGCTTACTAGATCGGGACTCTATATATATTTATATATATCAACTCAATCGTCCAATGGATGGCAGCAAATTGAACCACGATCTGCATATTTAATTACCTGAATAAACATAAAATACCATTTGAATTCTAATGTGGGAAAGGACCTATAACTTCAAAGGTTAAGAAGCAAGCTCTTCATTTCCATTAAAGGGAACCAGTACTACTCGATTGTCGGTAGGGCATCTGTATATGTCTTGACTTCAATGTGCACCTATTAAATACTATGTGCAATTGAAGGGAAAAAAAAAAACAAATGGTTGGCTCTCTAGCTTCTCATAGAAAATCTGTCTTTGAATTAATATTTTGAATGTTGAATATCATCACATGCATGGCCATTCATTTATTCTAACATTGACTTTTTTTTTTCTTTGCATCCTTCATTTTCTTCCTTTCATTCTCAGCAGAAAATTGTGACTGGAAATTTTTTTTCCTAACATGCATGCATATACCGCGAGTTTGAGAAATTGCAACCATTAATACGACCTATTAAATTAAGATTTTCAAAAAGAAAAGAAAAGAAAGAAAGGAGGCCATTGATGCATATATATATATATATTCCTGCTAGCAGTTTGTATGTTACTTTCAGGATGTTGTTTTCATAGATTCGAATCTGTCATATCGACTAAAATTAGAAGTGATGAAATCTTGATAATGGATGGCGTGAAAGCAATGTTTCCATTATAGAAAATCATGTATAAATTAATGAAACAATTGCAGATTTAAATATATAATTAAATCAACAAATAGTAATATTATTGATCTATAAAAAATTGTAGGGCATGGCATTTGCGTAAGCTAATTAGTCAACTAGTATATGATGATTATTCCTAATCTATGTAGTTAATATTCCAAGAATACAAATATCAGCTGCTTAGTTTACTGGAGTCACAACTATATATGAGCAAAAATGAGACAATTGTTAAAATATAATGCAGAGATTGCCTGCACAGAGGGTAAAATTTTGGCACCCTGATTAATGATGGACAAGATTTGAGACTAATCTCATCGATCTTTAATTTAATTAGGAACTTGTTTGAGCCCAAATTTCACTGAGAGAATGTCTAGCTAGGTACCCTTTATTATTATTTTCAAAAATCAATTGGTAGGATCCACACATGTAATGATCCCCATCTTACCATATATATAATACATACATATGAATTAATGTAATACACTTGAAATTTAAAAAATGGCTTTATGGATCAGGGTCTTACCTAATTTCATATCCTATTATTTCATTTCTATCAGTTCAATTCGATGATTGAAATTCAATTAAGTGCAATGACAATCCACACATTGGACTAGTATGATAATTGCTGATGTGATAATTTGGTGGGTGAGATAGTTACAGGTTAATTAAATGCAAAATTGATTTTTTAAAAATGATCGTTGGATTAGATTAACTGTTTATGAATTTCATGTTCACAAAAAATTGCAGTGATCCAATGATTGGTTTTTGAATAAACCAACTTGGAAAAAATGGTGACATTTTAAAGAACAAAAAAAGTCACATATTTTCACTATTGCTTTTTTGCAAAGTCCAACCGTTAGATCACTGCAATTTTTGGTGAACATGAAATTAGTAGTTCATCCAATCCAACGGTCAGTTTTTCAAAATCAATTATGCATTTGGTTCTATTGAAGTTGCATAAAGTGCACCTATATATATATATATATAATAGAGAGAGAGAGAGAGAGTGTTTGTTGCTCTATTTTCTATGGGTCCCGTTTTCTTAGCATGGAACAAACAGTTGATAAGCACAGATTCTCTCTCAAAAAGAGAGATTTCCTAACCATCTTTCTTTATCTCCCATGGTGTTAATGTATATAAGCTTTAATTACTTTTAGAGAGAGAAAGAGACGAGAGAGGAGAGGGAAAGAGAGAGAGGGAGGGAAAGAGAGAGATGATAGTCATGAGATTGTACGTATTTCCTTAATTACAATTCGATCACATACGTTATGGCAGATTATTGTATTTCCCTTTTTTTCCCTCAGCGAGCAAACAAAGCGTTAGTTAATTTTCTTTTCCCATAGTTTCTCAGCAACCAAACAAAATGTTTAGAATATGAAAAATAATATAATAATAATAATAATCAATATAAGCAAAGAAAATGGTGAAGGGGTTTGTTAAAGTGATGATAGCTTTGACGGAAAAAGTTTATCAATTTAGTTGGATATCCGCTGGGTACGGTATCCATATCCAACCCAATTATTAATGGGTTTAGTTGGGTGGCGCAATTAGAATCCATTTATTTAAATGTACCAATCCATACCCATTAATACTAGATGGGTTTGAATTGATTTTGCAAGTCCGAAAGCCTTAAGAATGTACCAATATTGTAAAGGAGTAACTTAATCCAACTTGAAGGTCTGAAAAGCAGACCTAAAATAACGTAGTTAGAAAGGATACATGTGTTAGCGATTTAAGAGATAATATACTCCTGATAGAGCTTAATAGCAAACGAAGATTTATTAAGGCGGCATTATTTGATAATAATCAAGATTTTGTTGAGAAGTTGAATTGAACGCAAGAGGGCTATTAGTCCACCCCAACTACTTGTGATTTTTTACCGTTTTATGAAAAAGTACATTGTTTTTAAGAAAACTAGTGGCGCCATTTATTATTTTTACAGAATATTTCGTAAAAAAATGTCAAAAAGTCTACTTAAATGATAGTTTTTGGAAAAACTTTCTTCTACAAAGTTGTTCAAAATGATATTTTCTAGTGAACAAAGCGGCTATTTTCTTAAAAACAATGTATTTTTTCATAAAATAGTAAAAAATCACAAATAATTGGGATGGGCTAATAGTTGGGAGGGGTTGCAATAACAAGGCCCATTAAAAAAGGGCCTAAATTTGAGCAGGCCGTTCATTAAAATCAGCCCAATATCAAATACTTAGACTAGTCCATAAATTTGAGCAGTCAAAAAGACTGATTATTCTGAATTTAAATGTGATTAATATTAAAATCAAGGGTAATTAGTCTTTTCAATTGCATAAGTAAGATGACTCAGTTTGATCTAGAAAGGGGATTTTTATAGTAAATATAAAATAATTGGTAGTCAGTGATGATGTTTTCAGAATTTGAGAATTCAAGTTATTAAAAAGCATATTAATCCTAAGGTACAATGCCCATTTGTCTCGTTTACTATCATGGCCTCCAAGCATTGAGCAGTACTTCTCATACTGAATCTCTGCATGTTATATATGTTTTAATAATTGAATTTTACAGCCCGTTTTCGGAACTTTGAAAACTGGATCATGTCTCTTTCTATCTGGTCTATTTAGGTTATAGTTATTTTGAAATAAATTGTACTAAGTCTTAATTTCAGTTCAACTGTACGAGTCTAAATTGATTTACAGATAAATAAGAAATAAAAAACTTACCAAACAATATTGAAATAAAAACGTTAAACTCATGTTCGGGGCCGGTCCTGAGATTTTGGATGCTCTAGACGAACTCCTACTATGTATTGACAAAACAAAAAAATTTCGTGTAAAATTTTAGTTCTTGAACCTTAATTTTTCATAACCTAAAACCTACAACAAGCAAAAAAAAGTTTTAAAAGAAATATATTTTGTCCCTACTATATATTTTACAAATATATATATTTTTTAAAAGAAAATAAAAAAACTAAAACTAATAATAATCAATTCAGAAAGAAAGTTTTCAATAGGCTCACCCTGAACCTCCTATCATTGTTATAAATGTAATTAAACTAATAACAATTCTATTTGTCATCCATTTTTGTCCTCTCTTTTCGCCTCCCTCGTGCATTTGACTAACTTGGAACAATTATTATGAAAAACTAACCGTTAAACTTGATGCTCCACTTATATGTATCAAGAATGCAAAAAATCACATCGTCTAACAGTTAGTTTTTCAAAAAATAAACTGTGACAGTTTTTCACAATTTTTTCATTATTTTTTTACAATTTTTTTCATAATTGCAAAAATTGACCATTGGATCAATGTGATTTTTTGCATTCATGATAAGTATAAGTGGAACATCAAATCCAAAGGTCGGTTTCTCCAAAACGTATTTCAAGTTGGTCAAATGCACGAGGCAGGACAGAAAGAGACAACGAAAATGGAGGACAAATGGAATTTTCCTTAAACTAATAAAGAAACCTACAATAATCAATTCACAATGAGGGTTTTCAATAAGCTCACTCCAAACTTTCTGTCATGATTACAAATAAATCAAACAAATAAACAAAATCCACAACAATCAATTCACAATGAGGGTTTTCTATAGATTTACCCCAAATCTCCTGTCACAATTACAAATATATCAAACAAATAAACAAAACCTACAACAATCAATTAACAAAGAGGGTTTTCAATAAACCCACCTTGAATCTTCTGTCACTATTACAATATATCAAATAAATAAATAAGACATACAACAAATCAACAATTAATTCACAAGGTGAGTTTTCGATAGGCTCACCCTGAACCTTCTATCATTATT
This sequence comes from Hamamelis virginiana, assembly GCA_017140935.1. Lineage (NCBI taxonomy): Eukaryota > Viridiplantae > Streptophyta > Magnoliopsida > Saxifragales > Hamamelidaceae > Hamamelis > Hamamelis virginiana. Next base: position 2,680,087 of record JAESVK010000152.1, on the reverse strand, counting down.
ACAAATATAATTACATTAGTAAACAAAATTCTATTACAACTCTTGAATATAATTCTATTAAAATAAATATAATTCAACTATAGTTTCCATAAATGTATTATACAAAAATAGAACAATGTTACCATGAAATCAACAAAATTAATATACTAAAGAAAAATGCAACAAAAAATAAAAGCTAAATTGTAGAACATTGCCCAAAATATTTGCTTATCTCAAATCAAGAAATTCATTTTTTTTTTTTTTGGTTGCAAGGTTGAGTTAAGAGGTTTTGGGTTTGGGTTAATGCCTAATGAGACATATATACTCAGGCTTTAGCTCAAGACAATGCCCCTAAAAACTGTCAAATTTTTTATGCCCTAGGTGGTGGCTTCTTGGGCCTACCCCCGGGCTGGCCCTGCTCATGTTCAGCTGGTTAGGTTTTCAAATTCACAAAACAAGCCGAGTCCTTTTCTTATGAGGACATATATCCTGATTAGGTTTTTTAATCAATGTAGGATAGATATTTTGAAAAACCGGCCGTTAGATTAAATATTTTTCCTATGTATGACTTGTAACTGTGACAATTTTCACAATCTGTATTTTATAAACCGACTGTCAAATCGCTATAATTTTTTGCATACATGAGATACATTAGAATAATATCTAATCTGACGATCGGTTTTTCAAAATTCACATCTTACATTAACTAAAAAGCCAAATCCTCAAATTAGAAAGTCCTGATAAGAAAATTACTAATGGTAAGCATAGACATTTCAAAGGAATTAAGTCCGCAGACACAGATTTTTTGCTCATATCATTTGTTGACATTGACAGCTAGAAGAATGAAAATGGGGAATACCCACACTTGATTTCCATTGCCTTTCACTCACAGATTCAGGTGCATCCAAGGTGCTGTAGCTAGTTTGTCTCAACCCCTTTATATGTACGTGGCTGAGCCTGGCTCATTGTATTTTAGAGGAAATATTAGAAGCTTGCTAGTGGCTTTTGGATATACTGACCTTCATTTGGGCTTTTAATGTTACAACATTAACCTAATATACAATGCAATGCTAGTACTTAAAAAAATGTTACAACGTTAACTTCCCTCCATATTTTAGTCAACATGGACAAGTTAGATTTGTATTTTGTCGTGTCAGTTTTGAAGGTCTTGGTTCCATTGCATTTCTCATTTTCTCTAGCTTGTGGTCTAATTGAGCCAACATAACTTGTGTTTGATAGAATGTTTGAATGTGATGAAATTCATGGAGTATGATTATTGATGGGTATTTCGAATAAGGAAATTTTGGGTTTGCGCATAACATGCTTAACACTTTGCTGGAGATACAAAATAAAACACAATGAAAGCATCCTGGTGACAAAATGTTCTATGCTGGAAATACAACACGCTTTCATTGGGTTCTATTTTCTCCCTCAACATATATCCCACAAAGCTCCAATCCTTCCTTGAAATAGCTATACAAATTCAGCAAAAATAATAATAATAATAATAATAATAATAATAATAATATAAAAAAAAATAAAAGTAAAAGAACATTTTGTCTACATATGCTCATTTTAGACCAATGGAACACGGGATGTGGATTGAAGGGTGTATAAAAAGAAAGAATAAGTACTAATAAAAAATTAATCTAAATGGTGTCTTAGTCTGCATATATATATATATATATATATATATTACATCATAAATAACATTCCAGTTCAATTCCAGTAGGATTAATTCGGTTTTTTTGTTGGGTTCGATTGACGGTTGGGTTTTCTGAAAATCGCAGTTCACACGTATGGAGCAAAGAGCCAAGCCAACATAAATGAGCCCAGTTGCTGTACCACCGAAGATGGTGAACAATTAGGCGCGTTTCAATTGAGAAGCCCAAATACACAAAAGGAACCTTCCCACGGTCAGTGCCTATTACGCGTCTTCTACAAGTCAGATTATTTCATCAGAAAAGTATTTCTGCTGATCGAACTAATTTTTTGAACTTTTGATATAATTCGATCTTTTAGGTTTCAATTCGTATAATTATTTGATCTTTCTCGTTCTTCAATCGTTTTTGGGTTCGATTAATAGAGAAAAAAATGGAGAAAGTGATGACTATGTTAAAGCCCAAAGCAAACCCACAACAGCAATTGAGAGATTGGCAGCGTAAGCTTCGTCAGGAGTGTCGCAACATCGAACGCCAAATCCGAGGTACCAATACCCATATACTCATTTCAAATTTAATTTAATTTTGGTGGGTTTTTGGTTGCATTTCCTGGGTTTTTATAAAGTTTTTTCTTTTCTTTTTTTCAACTTTTATATTTGTAGATCCAATATTTAGATTGATGGGATTTTGTTTTGGGGTTGGGGTTTTGTTCCAGATATACAGAGAGAAGAGAAAAGTGTACAGAAAGCAATTAAAGATGCTGCCAAGAGAAATGACATGGTCTCTGCAAAGGTACAACAATGAATCCCCGTATCCCTAACACCAATTCTCTTTCTTCTGATATTTTGTTGAATTTTTTTTAACTTTGTGGATTATGTATATTTCCCTTTTCTTTTCTTTTTTCTTTTTTTTGGTCTTTTCATCAAATTGTTGTAATTTCATTACTACTGACAATTATTAAGAAATGCCAAACTATTGTAGTTGAGAGAGGATATTAGAAGAGTTTTTTTTTTTTTTTTTTTTTTGGGGGGGGGGTTTGTTTGGGATTTAAATTATATACATGAAATTGCCATGAACATCTGCATTTTCATTTTATTTATGGTTTCTCAAGTTCTTTTTATTTTTTAATCTTTTTGGTTGATGTTCCTTTGGTTCACGAAGTTTTCACTTTTCATTTTTTAAACGAATTTTCAAACTAACAGCTAGGTCTAAAATGGTTGGTGTGGCTAAGAAATATGAGGTTTAATATTAACCTCCGATTTTGTTTGTTAAGAGCATCTCCGATGGGCTTTCATTGGGGTTGCCATTCCAAATTTGGGAGCCATGCCAAAAAAAGAGGTACTCCAATGGGATGCCATTCATGGCTCCCAAATTTGGCAATGGAAACAATGCCTCCGATATTTGGGAAATTATTTGGCAATTGCCATCTCCTCCCAAATACATTATACCATACTTCCCTCCAATTTAAAGCCCATTGGAGCACAATGGAGTCAAGTATGGGAGCTCCCCATTGGAGCATAGTAGTGCCAAAATGGGAGAAGCTCCCATTTTGGCACTGTAGCACTTCAAAATATGGAAATGGAAGGCCCAAATGGAAGCTCCTTGTTGGAGATGCTCTGACATTACTCACAGATCATTATTTATATGCTAAAACTTAAGTTTCCTTTATTTTACTGGTTTCGATTCTGGGTATTGAATCCTCATCTAGTGTCAACAAATATTGATTTCTTTTCGTAATGTTTATTGCTGTATTGATTTGTAACCCCAACCCTCTCAACCACAAGTAACTCTCCTCATGTCATACTGGAACAAAAGAGGATGAAAAGCATCATTCAGATGAGCTTTTATATGTCATTTCATTTCTCATTTTAGTCAAAATTTAGCGCATTACTAGATAGTAGATAGAGCTTTGAGCAAGTGGGAAAATTCAATACAAACTTGGAAAGCAGGTTGGTTTTGCACTATTACTTTGTTGTTCTCAGGGTCTGTTTGGTTTCAACATAGTAAGGTAGCATTGTCCTGTTCCTGACTGAAACTTTTTTCCCTAAGCTAAGGGAATGTAAATCATGAAGAAAGAAGAGGTTGTTGACACCCTTGGTGGCAATTGTGGTGCACGGCATCATTAAAGAAAAAACACTAATGTTAAACTGTCCTAACCCGAGTTAATGTAACTCGGGCATCAGTGTCGATGTCGGTTGCAGGTGTGGGGGTCGGATTTGTCCGCTTTCCAATATGTTTTTTCAGTATTTTGGAGTATCCGGCAAGAGTATCCACACCTGAGTTTTGATGCCAGGTGTAGGTACTTCTGGATGAGGCAAAGAGTCCATGTAACATATGTCCTACCTATAAGATATATTGCAACAAAATATCATGGTTAGTTGAAATATGGCCACAATTATTTGACAATACCAGATTATTGTGCACAAGATCTCATAAGTTGTGTATGTGACTTTTGGTTATCCTCCTGCAATATTACTCTTATCAGATTGAATGTAGTGGAACCTTTTATGGCAGACCCTAGAAGGTGTCAAGATGACTTTTTAATATTAACTATTTTATCTTACATTTGCAATTGTCTTGCTTTCTCTTTTTCGTTTTAATTTTCATCACCGTGGAATTTATTTCAGGCACTTGCTAAGGAAATTGTGAGATCTAGAAAAACAGTGAACCGCCTTTACGAAAATAAGGCACAATTGAATTCAATTTCAATGCACCTTGGGGAAAGCATTGGTATGATGCTTCACATGTCTAAACTTGTGGTTTACTTTTGCATAAATACATCTCATGATGAAGAGCTCATGAATTAACAGTCTTGTGTGGCTAATATTGACTAGTGTGTTTTTATGCATCAAAGCATTGTAATTTTCTATTGTCCTTTTCTAGAATTGCTTACATTTTAAAATTAAAGAGTTTAAATTCAACTTTGAGAAAATTGTAATTTTATAATTATAGTTAAAGATTGATGGAAAGAAGATATGCAAGAGGAATCTTTCTTATTGACTTATTTTGATCATTTTAGGTAAGGGAGAAATTTTAGAAGGGGTCGCATTTAGAATCAAAATAGGATGGATGAAGTGAGGACTTGACTTTGAAGTGTTGTACAATCAATTAATACCCTCTAATAAAAATGAGTACTGTTTAAAGAAAACCTTGAGATAGCCATGTGTTCCACCTTAAATATTCAGGAGACATCTATAAGACTAGCCATGCTTTGCAAAGCAAAACTGGTTCTGGGAGCGTATAGAAGCAAAATCTAGCAACAAGACCTAGTGCAGTCTACTTTTGAACTTACTGATTTTCTTCACAAAAATTCCAAGAACTAAGGGACATTCAACAAAACTTGTTGATTTTCTGATAGAAAATACAAAGAATCAATTGGCGCCCACTAGCTTATTGATTCCAAAGGAATCCTGAGAATAATAGGAAAGTAAAAGAAAATTCTCTTATTCAATTAATCTAAAGTGCCTTAGGCCCTTAACAATGCTACAAGCCTAGTATTTATAAAGCAAAAACTTACCCTAAAATAGCTTAAGTTACTAATAGCCTATTTAGTAATAGGCTAGGAAATAGTTTAAGTTACTAAAAATTATAAGAAAAAAAAGGTAAATTTTACTTTAACTTGAAGACTAGTCTTTTTTTTTTTTCATGAACTTGAAGACTAGTCTAGTAACCCTAAAATAGCTCACAAACAACTTCCAAAACAAAATCGGACTCTAAAGTATCAAAATAATGCAAAAACATTAATTACCAAAAACAGGTACTTGTTTTACTAAAAGTGGACCAAGGTACCAAACTCCCTTCAAATGGCCTTTTTGGGGTCAAAATGCACCATTAAGGCATAGTGGTTCACATCGTTGGGCTTAGAAAGAACTTTTCGGATTGTGGTGGCTCGTGAAAGTTTGGTGCTCGAACACAAATTTGTGGCCATTTGTAGTAAAGGATTCTCAAAAGTCATAACAACCCTTCCAACTTCAAATGACTAGAACTCTACGTTTGAGTATCAGATTTTCGCAACAGATTTTCGCAACCTACTCTAGTCTAAAAAGTTCTTTCGGAGCCCTAGAATGTGGTTAATTGTTTTGCAGTTAAAGACGAATTTTGAAACCCCCCACCAAAACAAAAGAACAAAAAAAGGGCATTTGAACTTTTTTGGTTCACTTTTAGGAAACAGTTATTATTTTTGGAATTTATATTTTTGCAGTTTTTGATATCTTAGAGTTTGAACTTATTTTGGAAGCTATATGTGAGTTATTTTAGGATTTCTGTAGTAGTCTTCATGTTGAAGTAAAATTTTCTATTTTTGGTAATTTTCAGTAATTTCTACTATTTCGTATTTTATTTCTATTTTCTGAGTTAAAGCTTTTGCTTGATACAATACTAGTCTTGTATCCTTGCTAAGGTAGTTCATATTTTTATTGAATAAGAGTATTTTTTTTTCTTTTTTCCCTATAGTTCTTGGTATTCCTTTAGAATCAATTAGTCAGTGGGTGCCACATGTATTTTTTGTTACAAAATCATCAGGTTTGACGCTGCCTTTAGTTCTTGGTATTTTAATGGAGAAAATCAATAAGTTCAAAGGAAGCTTGTGCTAGTTATTGCTGCCCAAAATGAGGGCACTTAAGTGAGTTAACGATGAGTCAATAAATACTAGAATAAGGGATGAATTCCTTCACAATAAAATGTAGGTTAGCATAAACTAAGGACAATATAAAAGAAATTTGACTAGGTTGGTTTGGTCATGTATAACGAAAATCAATAAATGTAATAGGAAGGAGTGATATGGGTTGGTTGAAGGGTCTTCAAGAGAAATGTGGGTGCGTGCAGGTAGTGACTATTGAGAATTAACGTCCGTTAAAGGATTATCACTTAATAGGAAAATCGCCTTTGGCAAAACAAATTTTGTAGTTGGTCCCAAACAGTTAGGATTACAATTTATTGAGTTGAGGGATCTCTAACTATGTACAATCTATCTTTAGACTGGAGTTGGTATTAAAAGTAAAAAAAAAAAAAAAAAGTGGAGTCATTTTCAATCTTTGGAGTCATCACCAAAAGTAGTAATACAAGATTTTGATGACGATTAAATTCTAGAGGTGATATAAATAGTACAGAATGTGCTTATGATGTAAATCGAAAACCAAATCAACAAGAATCAAAGAGAAATCTCATTAAAATTAAAGAACAATGCTGGAATTACAAGAAAATGCTGTAAAACAGCAAGTACAGAGAGCAAATTCTCTGCTACAGATCTGTCCAGATCTGAAAATCAACAAATATCATCTAAAAACTAACTTTTCTAACCCCTAGACTCGTATTTATAGAGATTCTAACAATTTAACAACTCATAACAACTTATAATTACTCTATAACAACTAATATGAGACATACTAAAGCCACATGGTTGTTAGAAGAAGTAAATGACAATTATACTAACAATTATTCTAACTTTAGTACTACTTTTGTCTGCATCAACTTAATTCAAGTGACTCATAAGTGAAATTATTTTGTCTTCATGATGTCCCCTAATTTTATTGTACTTGTCAAATTTCAAGTTCATAATTTCCTGTTAAGTATAAACAATATGCTCTTACGTGTAATTATGATTAGTCAGTGTGAACACAAATTTTAATTTATTGCATAAGTTATATGAGATACTTGGAGCAAATTGTTTGTACAATATTTTCATGTATTCATAGTCTATGGCAGGACAAGACCTTCAATTTGACATCCTTTCTGGAATTTCACTTAGAGACTTGTAAAGTTTTGCTTTCTACAAGAATTTTCAGTGTAGTAGTCATCTATTGCTGTAAAATTGGCCTCAGAGATTTGTCACAAAATAAAGATAATTCGGAATTTTTGCATAGGAAACCCTAGAAAGTGAAGATGGAGAGGTTATCATCATCTTTTAGTCTTCGGTTTTTTTTCCCTCCTTTAAAGCCTTTATAATCGATATGAACTTTCTTTGTAAGCAAGAGGTTACATTTGGTCAATGAATGAAGTACTACACCCATAGTAGTGGAACCCATAGGCCCAAGAAGGACAATATAGTTCTTGTGCATACAAATCCAGCTCATTTTTAAACCGAGGAAGGGACCACACTTATTTTCGGTTATGAAGCTGTATTATCTTCCAATGTTGAAACTCTTTTTTTTGGAAGTCCAGTGCTCCTTTAAAAATTCTTATGCAGGTAC
>JAESVK010000152.1:2652201-2672249 GCA_017140935.1 Hamamelis virginiana | reverse complement strand
CAGGTACAACTTTTTATATTTGTAATCTCTGTCTTCTGTGCAAGTTGCCTATAAAATACTAATTTCATGCTGAAAGGTTGCATGTATATTCTTTTGGAGTTCTTGAGGTAGGATTCCTCACACAATTGTGAGGGGATTAGTTTTTCCTTGTTCAAGATTAGTGAGATTCCTGTCAAGAGTTAGGACTATGTGGAAATTCTTTCATAATATAGATGCTGATCAAGAAGTTTCCAAGTGGCTTGGATAAATTTATTATGTAACAAAGACACTCCTAGTTTTGCTTTCTTGATCATGTTGAACAGGTTCTATCCACCTCAGAGTGTGTTGTCCATAGCTATTTTTCTCTATTTCATCTTTTTTTTTTTAATGGGAGCTAATCTTGTCTTGATAGAGAGTCGCTTTAATAAATGGTAAACTCTCAAAAAGAAATTTGAAGATATTTAGAGGTGCTTTGGGTGGCTCCTCTAAATGCTAATTAGTTGTTGGAAATTAATTTTAAGGTTTTGGGGAGGTCAAAAAGAGCTATCACTCTAGAGAGATGTGCTATTATGGCTGTCTTTGGATCATTTGGCTTGAAAGAAATGCTAGGTTGTTTGAGGATATAAGTGATGTACAGAGGACTTGTGTAGTCAGTTTTTTGGCCTCTCGTCTCTGAGGATTTTATGGATATTCCATTGTTTGTTATTAGGGGTAATTGAGTTGCTATTTGTAATTCGTGAGGTTTTTTATTTTCTTTGCTACTTTATCGCATTTGTTTTGAAAGATGGACTCCTGGTCCTCTTCTTCTCTTTAATAAAATTGTTGCTTATCATAAAAAAAATAGTGAACAAAAATGTGCTTCGAATTTGTATCACCATGCACACATGCACATGTTGCTTTTGCCAGCATTGAAGAGCATCATGGCATGATTGAGGACTCATTTGATTTCATATGCTCAATGACCTCAAATAGAAAAATTTATGGAAAAGTGAACCTACAGTTTCATTTTGCTATAGACTACAATTCAAGCTTGTTATCCATTAATTGTTACTTTGGTATTAAAGATTTTACAATATTTAAAGCTTTATATATATACATATACATTTATATATATAGTTTCTGCGTTCCAAGATCTTATTATTTTTGGCTAAGTTCTCTCCGAAATTTCCTGCACTGCAATGAAACCTGTTAAGAAAATTGAATAATTGGGGATTTCATTCCAGGTTCATGAAGTTTCAAAGTTGATAAACAACTGCGTTTCAAATTTTGTCCCCTATTTACATCATATCGATTTCAACTTTTTAGGAGAAACTTTCTCGCATGATGATGAATTCACATAAGATTGCAAGACTGAATTTCAGTTCCAGTTTGCACTAAAAGTGGTGCCTAGATTGAGATCTTTTCTTCTTTTTTTTTTTTTTTTTAAAAATTGGTAAAGTCACAAGTTCCAGACAACAGAATGATTTTATTTATTTAATTAATTAATTTATTTATTTTGGGGGGTTGGTTGGAAGTTCAGAGCTGTGAATAAACAGGAGACCAGGTTGATTGAAATTTGCTGTTGAACCTTACCAATTTGGGTAGAATGAGTTACTTTTCTGTTGTGATTATGTATATTTCATTACAATGTAATAATCGATAATAATAAAAAATCAGCTTTGACCTCTGAAGTAATTATTAAGTACATAATCTATATTTTCTTTGTATATACTATACTCTACTTTCTTCAATGTTGTGTGATTTCAATTTTAGATTAACATTTGCTTTCGTGTATTTGAATCCTTGAGAATGACTCTTGTTGTTGTAACTTTTATGAATTCTATGATCGTTCATACTTTTGTTGATTTTGCAGCAATTGCCCGTACAGTGGGGCATTTGTCCAAGAGTGCTGAGGTCATGAAGCTTGTCAATAACCTCATGAAAGCGCCAGAAGTGGCTGTCACAATGCAAGAATTCAGCAAAGAAATGACCAAGGTATCTCTATTATTGAAGTTTCTTTAACAGCAAAGGATGAAAGAAATAGATTTCTGATTACGTAGTGCTGAGCCTATTTTGTTTTTCTAAACACAAATTCCCTTCATGTTTACTTATTACTAAGTTCCTTCATGAATTCATGTTGACATTTGTTCTTCCCATTTAAATTGGTAAGTCCATTGTTTTATATAGGGTTTCAAAGGAGATCATTGTGTTTTTGATTAAAATGAACCTATTTGGTCTTTCGGTAGCCTGATATCCACTCCAAATTTGGCTGTATCTGCTCCATCCTTTTATCTTTAAGAGTATGCAGTGCATACAGCAAAAAGAGGGGGTGGAATTAGGGTTACCCTTGTTTTTTCTATTAAAAAAGGTAAATTAAGGCATTTATGGGTAATTGTAGATGCCATTTAATAAACCACTGTTTCCCCTGGATAAAATAAAAAGAAGAAAGAAAAGAGCTTATTTTATGCACTATTATCATTTTGCTGATTTGGTGATCATTTCAATTTATTCTGCAGATGCATGCATTACATTGCTTTGGAATTAAACTGAATCATTTCATTGGCATGTCATTTGAACTGCCTGGTGAATAAATGTTGGGTAGAGAAATGGGGAGATGTTGAAATGTATTGATACCTAGCAGTGGCTATTTACAATACTATGAATGAAAGATGGTTGTATAAAATTGTTACTGAATATGCTACATAGTGTAGATTTGGAACACAGATGATCAATTTTTTCAGAAAATAACTACTGTTCATATTTGTGATTTGTAGGCAGGGGTGATTGAGGAGATTGTGAATGATGCTGTTGACTCAGCGCTGGATTCAGAGGATATAGAGGAGGAGATAGAAGAAGAAGTTGACAAGGTCTTGACTGCAATAGCTGGTGAAACTGCTGCAGAGCTTCCAGAAGCAGTCAGAAAGGAGAAGATGAAGCAACCAGCTCAGACAGTGGAAGCTGCACGGGAGGTATGTGCTGCACAACTGCCATCCGATTTGGTCCAATTTTGCTATTATTTTCTGGTCTCAGAGGAAACCAAAGTAAATAAAATATTCATTTTAACTGTTGTAGGAAGAAGCTATAGCTGAGGGTGCTGACGATGAGGAAGAACTAGAAGAAATAAGAGCCCGACTTGCAAAAGTTAGGTCATAGTTTAAGTCTGTAGGCCTTTACCTTTTCCTTTGGCATTATAGGGGAAGAAGGTGAGTATTTTAACTTGCACAGTGCTGTTTGATCTGTTTTAGATTACAGCAGATGGAACCGAATTTACTAAGAAAGATAATTAAAAACAAAAATGCATGTATATTATACTAAAATCAGCTTTATAATAAATTCACAACTTGTTTGATGCTGTTTATGCAATGACATGGGAATAAGCCTAGTACATGAAACCAGCCTACAACGAGATCCTTTGATTTAAATCTTGACCTTCAACTTTGATGCAATGGAAATATGCGATGACTAGCTCTCCACCTAACAAATAACATTCTATTAACTTGTTGATTTGTCATTAAGACACTGTCAGAAATTTGAACTTCACAAATAACAAAATTGGGAAAAGAGAAACAATCTCTTAATAAATTCTTATTAATTCCTGATTGAGAGTCTACATTAATCACTACAAGCATATATTTATATATAGAAAACAACCTTAGAAACCCTAATAAAGTTGAAATATGAAATAATTGGAAATTTTTTTAACCAAAAATGGAAAGATTGCACCAAAATATATTAAATTATTAATTTAAGTTTCAAGGATCACTCCAGAGCCAATGGCTCGTGAATCTGACTTTTGTAGGAAAGTAATTAGCGTGAGAAAATAGCAAAAACACTTAATATATTGAAGGCCTAAACAAAGGAATTTGGCGGTGTATGTCACAGCTCGGGGTGTGCATATTTATTGTCTTGTAATTTTCAATCAATCTACCAATTTTCACGTAATTCCGTCATCAAGAACTTTCATTCCAATTAGTTTGTTTTTAGATTTTATTCCAGGATTGCCCTGTTGCCCATTTTTGTTGAGTTTCATGTGTTGATCTAGCTGCTCCATAAAATCCAGAGCCAATCTGCATCCAACTGACTTCCAGCCTATGAAACTAAATTGCTTGCTGTTCACTGGGATTGGCTTTGGGTGAAGAAGGCCGCCTTATGCAGGACTCCAATTTTATTTGTTCATTCAATCAAAAGGCATATTTCTCAACTCTCTCTTCTCCAGTTTATATCCGTACCTTTGTTTCAAAGAACAGGACTTGAACATTAGCTTTGTGAGAACACTAGCAGGTGTCCATTTCCATGTTTGAATGATTTCGTCTTTACTGCATGCCAGTTCTTAGTGAAAGTAGGCCTAAAATACCTTTCGATTGAAAAATAAAAAATGTTGTGTCCTACTGCAATTGGGTCTCAATACTTTTACCCCTTCTGCCTGAATCTGAATCATATCCCTCAGTGGATATATTTAAAAATAAACATATTTAGCCTAAAATAATCGATTTAAAATTGGATCTTAACCTTATTGAATTAGGTTTAGCATTAGAGGCACTGGCATTTGCACCTTGGTGCATACAAGACCGACCCTTTTGTTGTGTTTTATCTTCTAACTAGAAATATTCACTTGCTTCCATGGTGCTTCAACTTCAAGGAAGAGATCAAACTCAATTGATGCTCGAATCAGCGTTTATGGACCTCAAGGGCATAAACTCAGGATGAAAGAGATTTTTTTATTTATTTATTTTTTTTTTTTTCGATATGAAGAAAGAGATTTTTTGAAATAATATCAAAATCCATTTATTAGTATTGGAGATTTGAGGTAAGAATAGGTTTTTATAATTTGGCAAGAAAAAAAAATGATTTCTAAATATTTTGTGTTTATATATGTATTTTAACCATTTATAAGATCAAAATTAAAATCTTTCTTCTAACTTTTGATTGTTTAGTTTTTATGTCTCATCATAGATAATCAATTGCAGGTAAATTTTGAAAAACGGAATTAAAATATATATATATATATATATACCTTGCCCATTTATTTTCATTTTATAATAAAAAATTTCAAGTGCAAATACATATATACAGTGGAATGCTAAGTACTAAACAAAGTTTTTACACCTACGTGTGTGGGTGGATCCAATGAGTGCAAGGGTGCATGAGCTCCTGGCCTCTCTCCTTACGGTGACGCCACACGACACCAAAAGTGCTACTGGGTGCTCTATTTTTTTATGAAATTTCTGAAAAATGGATTAAGATTCAAGTGAATAGCATATTGTTTTAGCCACATGTCAAACAGTGAATACCGATCTAGTTAGCATATCCTTATATATGTTGTGCAAGCATGAGACTGATAGATAATTGGAGTATACATATTTTAAAATAAACATGTGCTGACTAGATCATATATATATATGAATTGATCACTTTCGGTATGTACTGCAATGCGGTACACGATCTCAGTCATTCATGGCATGCGCGTACATGCCACTTACGATTGAGATTGTGTACCGCATTTATATCTGAATTTATCACTTGCGGTATGTACCGCAATGCGGTACACGATCTCAGTCATCCATGGCATGCGCATACATGCCACCTACAGTTGAGATTGTGTACCGTGTATATATATATATATATATATATGACGTCCTTTTGGTTTAGTATAAAAACAAAGGTGTTATTTAACTCCCTTTTATGATAATATAAGCTCTAATATATCTCTTCATTTATCAACTGTTGTCATGCTTTTGGTATGTAAAATCTAGACTTTATTTTATATATATACAAGCGTAACCCGCATGATGCGCGGGACTTATCAATAAAAGCTTATCTAATAAATTATAATTGTAGAAAATAATAATTTTGATTAGATGATCTTTATCGTTTGATCTTAATAAATCTATGGGACTATGTATTTTAATACATAAGAATGATTAAAAATTTTATAGAAAATAGAGAAAATCAAGTTGGATGTATTAGTCAAAAAATAAAATTTTTAAAATACCACAAAGAAAGTAGAAAGTCAAGTGGAACTAATTATTTAAAAAAATAATAATAATAATCAAGATGAAAAAGGGAAGAAGTTAGATGGGATCCACAGTTTAAATAAATAGGAATTTGGACAGAAGTCCCAAATCAGAGAAGTTTCCTACATAAAGTCCTCCAAGAGATTCTTTCCTTCCAAAAGTCCTAACTAGTGATTATTTCATGCGAAAATGTTCTCAGGTTTTTAAAAATACTTTTGAAAATGTCAGATCTGCCATTATAACAAAATTCTAACAAACTGGTCATATAAGTAGTTAAAATTTCTCTCTCTCATCTCCAATGAATTTCTCTCGCTTTTTTTTTTTCTTTTTGCCAAACTATGAATCTCTCTCCTAAATTTCTCTTTCTCTCTTTCTCAAGTCCTTTTCTTATGAGGACGTCCTCACATGACGTGGCTTTTTAGCCAATATAGGATGTATATTTTGAAAAATCAGCCGTTGGATTGAATATTCTTCCTATGTTTGACATGCATGCCAAAAACTACAGTGTTCTAACAGTCAGTTTCTAAAGTACATACTGTGAAAAATTATAATAGTATGTAATGGTCACAGTTTTTCATAGTCTTTATTTCAAAAACAGACAGTTAGATCACTGTGATTTTTGGCATGCATGTCATACATAGGGAAGAATATTCAATCCATCGGCCAATTTTTATAATATCCATCCTACATTGGCTAAAAAGCCAAGTCCTCATAGGAAAATTACTCATTCCTCATATATTTCTTTCCTCCTTAATCTTCTCTATGGATGGTTTTCACTTCACTGGAATGGTTTTCACTGCACGTTGCACTAGGAATAGTTTTTACTGCATCTCTAATGCACTTTTTATACTTTTCACTGTATTTTTGATGAAGTGGGGATGGTTTTCACTGTATCTTTGATGCATTTTCTTATGATTTTCACTATATAATATGTTCTACTTCATTTTCAATGAACTGGTATACATTTTCATTGCATTGATAGTATTTTCATTATACCCAAAATTACTTTCATTGTACTTTATCCCTTTTTACGGTGTATTTTCACTACATCCAAAATCATTGTCACTGCTCTGACAACTTTTTCACAGTATCTAGAACCAATTTCATTACACTGGCATCTATTTCATTAGGAGAAACATTTATGGGAATGAAATTTAATTCGTATAGAGAGTGAAAGAGAAAAAAAAGAGATATATGAGACAGAAAGATGAGATTGATGAGAGATATTCATAGGAGATATTTTTGAAATGAAATAAATGAGAATAAAAGATAGAATAGGGGAAGGAGAGACAAAGAGGACATTGAGGAGATGTACGTGTAGTGGTGGAACTATATGTATATCAAGAGGTGCCATGGCACTCCCTGACTTTTCAAAATATAACATTTTGTATATATGCTTATATATACACCACCCTATATGGCTATATATGTATATATGATGGATAAATCTCAAAGGCACGTACCTCCTGCCAATCTGCCACACGTTTAGGCCCCACCCGGCCACTTTGCAAAAGCCAAATGCCCAATTAGGCACTTATTCCTTCCTACTAAATGCAAAATTTGTGTTTCCCTTTTTCACTCAAATGTTTTTGCGCCTCTCTCTCTCTCACAAGTCTGAATATATTTTTATTTTTCAACTTTGAATTTTTGTTTTTAATGTTTTAGCACCCCTCGAGATAAAATTCTAGTTCCACCCATGTGTACATGTGATATTTTTGGAACACGTCTATTTTGTTTTCTCTCAGAGTTTAAATGTAAACCGACGTGAGTGGGTGTTGCGTGAAATTTGAGGGGCATTTTTGTCCTAAAGGTGGAAAATGATTTTGCAAAAAAGGAATTCTCTGGAGGACTTTACGCAGGAAACTTCTCTTATTCAAGACTTTTGGCCAAATTCCCCTTAATTAAAAAAGGAAGAAAATATTTGTGGAAAAAGAAGGAAAATTTAGACGGAGCCACGTGTGAAATGAATAAAGAATCTTAAAAATCTAAACTTCAATGAAGTATTGGACCAATGTTATAATGCCATATTTCTTTAAAGTATGGTCAAAATCAATAAGAATGTGGGGATGAGAGAATTAAAGAGAGAAAAGAATGAAGGAGGGAAGAAATATAAAGAATGCCACTTCAGCGTACTGCTTTTTATATATATAGATATATGGGATAAGTTCCTTTACCATTTGTTTTACTACTATTTTTACCGCTTGTTCTCAAAACACTAATATGTGTTGAATATTTTGAGAAACCGACAATTCAGTTAGATATCCTTCTTATGCATGTTATGAATGCCAAAAATCATTTGGATCCAACGGTCAGATTTTAAAAAATCTCACCGTAAAAAACTGCGATATTTCAAATTATAATTGTTTTTTACAGTGATATTTTTCAAAAGCTAACAATTGGATCACTATGATTTTCAGCATGCATGACATATATAAGAAATGTATCTATCCAACAGTTGGTTTCTCAAAATATCCGATTCACATTGGTGTTTTGAAAATGAATGGTAAAAATAGTGGTCAAATAAGCGATAAAGAGAACACAATCATATATATATATAAATGATCTTGTCAGCATATGCTTACATAAGTTTGAGTAAGCATAAAGCTAATAAATAATTGTGAGATATATATTTTGAAAAGCTTACCATTGGATTAGATACTATACTTATGCATGTCATGCATGCCAAAATCACAATGATCCAACGGTCAGTATCTCAAAAATGTCATTGAGAAAAATTGTGGCAGCTTCCATTGGTCACAATTTTTCACAATCTATATTTTAAGATTTTGACATTGGATCACCGATATTTTTGGCATACATGATATCCATAAGAAGAATATCTAATCTAACGGTGAGTTTTTCAAAATATGTATCCCACAATTATTAATTAGTTTCTTGCTTACATAGCTTATGTTTTCTTGCTTACATATGCTGACAAGATCGATACTATTTATATATATATATAGAGAGAGAGAGAGAGAGAATCCTGTTAGCATATGCTAACTTTCGCGAAAGTTAGATTATATACTATGCATATATATGCCACGCATGGAAAATATTACAGTAATCTAAGGATCTATTTTTAAGATATTTCACTGAGAAAATCTATGACAGTTTTCAGCGGTCAGAATTTTTTGCAGTCTATATTTTGATACGCTGACATCATACTATAATTTTTGGCATACGTGACATCCATATGGAGTGTAACGCCCCAAACTGACGCTACTGAGGACCCTCCCGGGTAGGTCAACACGTGTCAATTAGGGATACAACCTGATAAGCTCATTCATATTTCCACACAGAATATAGCAAAGGATATATATAACAACATGAAATGTAAATATGTTTATCATATAATGTTCCCAAATCGTCAAATGCAAATAGTAAATATATCCATGCATAATATAATGTGCCAACATCCCTGGCACGTAGGTAAAATATCACACATAACTAACAATCCAAGTGTAGCAGTCTACAGATCATATCTACCTATATCTCTGTACCAACGCCCAAAACACTGCCAAGCCTAGCACCAAAGGAAAAGAATTCTATCTTGTCGAACCAGCTATACTGTCTCGAGAATCTGCTGCATAAAAAGCAGCGTGAGCGTTTGAATGCTCAGTAGAATTACTATTCTTAACTAACAATGATAATATCGATGCATAAATCATTTAGTTCAATTTCACAAACACTTACATATGTGGTTTAAGAATCGTACAAATATCCACAGATAATATATCAAAGTTTCACAAATACAATTATCATTTATGTCATGATTCATCCATTATATGTTCCATATGAAAGAGGGGTATTCTCTGACTCTTTCCCATTCATCATAACAATAACTGATAAGGAGTATTCTCTGACTCTATCCATAACATCATAACCATAACTGATAGAGGAGTATTCTCTGACTCTATCCATATCATCGCAATAACAACTGACAGAGGAGTTTTCTCTGACTCTGTCTCAGTCTCAATCATATCCACGTATGTACAATCCACATAACACAAAACAGATCAATCATGGCATCATATCAGCATAACACAATATCATTGTATACTTGCACATTCTAACCACATAACATTTCATATAAAAAGGAGGAATTATGCATCAAGGTTTTATAAATGGTTTTCATGTTTATCAACACAAGTGAAGTCTCAAAAATAACTATATCATCAGTGTTAGTAAGAATCTATGTATTCCTACCTCAAAGATTAGGTCTCCAATCAACTATTACATGCAATTGTAAGCTACGATGCATAGTGTTCGTCCCTCGGGTTTCCCATAACTGAAAATGAAATAATAAAGATACATGTACATCACTAACATTTCCATAAAACCAATTTAGACTTCATTCTAGGCTTAAACACCTCTCAAGCTCTATTTTTTAACCCAAAAGACTCTAATCATACTCATTCAGAGATGGCGACACGATACCCAAACAAGCGAAGGAGAAAAGAAGCGAAAAAGAGGAAAAGAGGCCTCATCGATAGAGTCTCTATCGATGCTCTATCGATAGAAGGTCTCTATCGATAGGCCAGAGACCTTGTCTATCGATAGGCAGAGGCCGTGACAATTGGGGAAGCACCTTCTATCGATAGAGGGTCCGCATTTATCGATAGAGGGTGTTCGAAAATGCCCTCTCACGAGCAGCAGCTGCACAATCTCACAAAAACCCCTCATTTTGACATCTTATCTCAAATCCGAACGGTTGGAACTTAGATCTATGCTAAATAAGTTCAAATCCACCAAAATCCCCAAAAATAACGAAGATCCAACGGTACGATTTGAGAAACCACAAAGTTTCAAGCATAAAACCCAGATAAACTCAAAACATCAAATATACACAAAAATACCCAAGATTTCTCAACCAAATCCTTCAAACCTCACTCAAAGCAACCCGATCTACCATTATCAAACTCTCACAACCATTCATTCTCACAAATCCAAGCTTCCACATCTCAAACCCACAAAATGGGTTTTAAAGAAAACAAAAATGAGAGGGGATGAAGAAGAAAGAACTTAAGGTATAAGCATGCTTACCTAGATCCGGCGAAACGGCGACAAAGAACTGCACGGAGGGTCACTTCTCCTTCCCTCTCTCTCCCGACCTCAGCTCCCTCTCTCTCGGGTCCTCCCTTCTCTGCCGAAAGAAGAACAAAAGGGGAAGGGGGGTTTTGGTTTATTAAAATCATAGGATGGCATTTTTGTAAATAATGAAAAAAAAATTTAAAATCAATAAAATAATAGTTTAAAAACTTTGGGTTTTTACATGGAGAGCATCTAATCCAACGGTCGATTTTTCAAAATACATATCCCACAATTAATTTTAGGCATTATGCTGACTTTCGCAAAAATTAGCATATGTGCACAGGGTCAGAACTGTATATATATAAGGTGCACCTTACGTAACTTTGTATACGGTAACTTGTGTGGAGCCCATTCTAGGACAAAATTTGAAAAAACGATTGTGAAAACGGCCAATAGTTTAGAGGGGCAAAATGTAAATTGTCTTAAATTATATGAATTTCTTATAAATTTCCTATTCGCAAAAGTTCACAGTAATCCAACGGTTGGTTTTTGAAAAATGTCACAGTGAAAAATTGTGACTTTTTTGTTCTAGATCGGGACTGTATATGTATATATATATATAGTAATGTTCCTATCAGCACATGCTAACTTTCGTGAAAGTTAACATGATGGCTCACAGATAATTGTGGGATGCATATTTTGAAAAACTAGCTGTTGGATTATATACTCTTATTATGGATGTCACGTCTACCAAAAATTACAATGATCCGAAATTAGCATCTCAAAATATAGACTGTGAAAAATTTTGACCGCCGAAAACTTTCACAATTTTTCTTAGAGTGACATATTTGAGAAACCAACCGTTGGATCACTATGATTTTTTGATATGTGTGACATACATATGCATACTATTTAATCCGACAGTAAGTTTTTCAAAATATGCATTCCAAAATTACCGATAAGCATTGTGTTGACTTTCGCAAAAGTCAGCATATACTGTTAAGAACATTTTTGAAAAACTGATTGTTAGTTTAGATACTATAACTATGGATGTCATGCGTGCCAAAAATCACGGTGATCTAATGTCAGAATTTCAAAATATAAGTATGAAAAGTTGTGACCACTGAAAACTGTTACAATTTTTTTCCATGACATTTCTAAGAAACCGACTATTGTATTGCTGTGATTTTTGGTATACATGACATACATAAGTACAATATCTAATCCAATGGTTAGTTTTTCAAAATATGCATCACACAATAATCTGTGTTTCATGCTTATAAGCATATGCTGATAGGATCATTATATATATATATATATATATACCATATACGCCCAATGACAGTAAAACAATTGATATACATAAAAGAAAACAAATATAATATAACTGAAATTGATTTATAAAAATTGAAAATAACAAAGATAACAAACTTACAAAAGATATGACCGATCAAGCGGCCTGATAGCTTTGATAATCAAAATTACAATATGGAGAATTATCTGAGGATGGAGAGGGGATAACAAGGTTGAGAGGAAATGGGAGTCTAACAAGTGAAACCCAAAAACAAACTCTGCCTTCTAACGATTACAAATGATCCTTTTATAGACTTGATAAGGTCTTCTTTAACCAAAGCCATCATGTGAACTCATAATGACTGTCTGCTGTACTGTTAATCTTTTGACTGCTTTAACCTGTGAATAGTGAATAGTAAAATTACTTTTTACTGTAGCACTATTGTTTTAACCAAGAAAAGCTGTCTGGAGCATCTCGAGGAGCCGAAAGGAGCCTTGGATGCTGATTTCTTTGATATCTGTGAAATCTTTGCACCGAAAGCAGAGATTCCTGTTTTATCTGATAGGAGCGAAGATTCCGAAACAATCGTCTTCATTCTCTTGAGCATAATCAATAACTGGAGAGGAAGACTCCTCGCTTTCATTATCTGAAATTTCTTCTTTGATAGAAGAAACTGCTGCTTCTAACTGCTTCAACAAATCTTTCTTAGATGTTGTAGGAGCTGTTATCATATTCTGGACAATCTTATTCTTTCCCATTAATAACTTTGATTGTTCTCCAAGACCAATACTAGAAGTACCAGGCCTTTTCTTGAACCATTCCATAACTGCTTTATCTGTAACATCCTTATGAGAGAAACCATCCCACCATTTGATATGGAAAGATCTACTCAAATTAGGAAGAATACCTGAAGGTGTTATCTCATATTTCCAATAAAAAATCCAAGCTAATCCAAATTGTCCAAAAAACATTAACAATTTAGGATATCCTTGGAGACTTGGAGGAACATAAATTTTTTCTTGAAAGATAGAATATCCATCAAGAACTGGTTTAGGAAAGATATCTTGGGTTGGTCCGAAATGGTTCCACCAATGCAGAAACCAAAAAGGGATATCAAAACAAAATGCCTTATCGAATAAGATCATCCATGAATGACGGTGATCCTTATTCTGAAAATAAAAGGCATTATACCAAGCTTGCTGATAATCCCAATAATTATAACCTGGAGGGTTATAATGATGAGAAAATTTCTTATAAAGATAAGGAGAAGTTCCCCATCTAGATAAAGAAATAACATTGGAGATTTTGCAAGTGGTATGATTAACTTGAGAAGGGTCTTTAACATCTGGATAATGTTTAAATGATACTGAATCAGAATCCACTAAAATGAATTCATAAAATTCCTGAGTTTTCTCAGGGGTTGAAGAAGGAAACTGATATTCATCACCAAACATTATCTGAGCTAACTTAATTGGTTCTTTCTGAAATTTAACCAATTCTTTTTCAATAGCAAAAATGTGAAGCTTTTGAGGCTTCTCAATAAACTTTGATTTAACAAGAGTAGGGCTTGAAGCCACTACAGTTTTAACAGAATCAGAAAATGTTTTAGCCAGAGCTGGAAAAGCATCTTGACTATATTTGATACCTTTTTGAAAATCAGAAGAAAGTACTTCAAAAGGATTTTGAAGCACAAGATAAGATTCATCTTCATCTTCTGCAATTGAAGCCCAAGAAGGCTTATCTTTAACAACATATGATTCTTTAGATCGAACCATAGGTCCAATGGGGATATCCTTGGCAGGATGCCAAAATTTATCTGGTTGGGCTTGTTGCCCTTTAACTGATTGGGCCTGATGCCCTTTAACAGAAGAGGATACGGAAGGGACTTTGCCCTTATCCTTCTTTGAGCCATTGATGCCCTGTAAGAATTCCCGGGTAAGAAAATCAGGGACAGAATTTGATTCTCCTTTAATATATTCAATATCAAATTCAAAAATAGATAATATAGCTTGCCATCTAGCAAAAATATGTTTTGATGCAAGATTTTTAACATCTTTTTGTAAAACTTCTTTAGCAGATTTGCAATCAACTCTAACTAAAAATCTTTTGTTTAGGAAATCGCTTTGAAATTTATTTATGCATAAAACTATGCTTAAAACTTCTTGTTTTATAGTAGAATAATTTTGCTGGGCAGGATTCCAAGTTCCTGAATGATATCTGACAATTTTTTCTTTGTTATTTTCATCTCTCTGTAACAGAATCCCACCAAACCCTATACCTGAGGCATCTGTTTGGACTATCTTAAAAGCTAAGGGATCTGCTATGTTAAGACATGGGAGGCGTTGAGCCTTATCTTTGATAATCTTGACCACTCTGGTCATCTCATCATTCCACTCAGGAGGATTCTTTCTAAGTCTCTTCCTAAGAGGGGCACATAACTGACTCAAATTTGGAAAGAAATCTGAGATATAATTGAGACTTCCAAGAAATCTCTGTAACTGGGTTTTGTTAACAATGACATATGGGAATTTGCTAGCAAACTCTATAGATCTTTCTATAGGAATGATAGTTCCCTGATGAAGATGGTGTCCTAAAAACCTAATCTTGGACTGGAAAAGAGATATCTTGGATAGTGACAAGACTAATCCATTATGCTTAATGGTTTTAAAGAATATATTCAAATGCTTCCAGTGTTGATCAATAGATGTAGAGAAAATCAAAACATCATCAATATAAACAATGGTAAAATTTGAATATGGTGTGAATATATCATTCATTATATTCTGATACTCTGAAGGAGCATTCTTTAAACCAAAAGGCATAACATTCCACTCAAAATGTCCAAAAGGGACAGTAAAAGCAGTCTTATATCTATCATGTTCATCAATCTGAATCTGCCAAAATCCAGATTTCATATCAAATTTAGAGAAGATGGTAGCGTTGCTTAACCTTGTGATTAAATCTTGTTTGTTTGGTAATGGATATCTTATCCATTGTAAAGCATCATTTAACGGTTTATAATTGATAACAAGTCTTGGAGTACCTCTTTCAAGTTCAGCATTCTTCTGAACATAAAAGGCAGCACAACTCCAAGGAGATTTACTCTTTCTAATCAACTTCTTATTGATCAGATCTTGTATCTCAATTTTACAATGTTCTAAAAGCTCTGCATTCATCTGAATGGGACGAGCTTTTGTTGGTATCATATGTTCTTGGAAATCAGTATTGTAAGGAAGTCTTACAATATACTTCTTTCTTTCCCAAAATGCATTAGGAAAGTCAGAACAAACTTCTGATTCAAGTTTCTTTTTGAATTCTTGAATAGACTGTTGTAATTTCCAATTGGTTAACTGATGTTCTATCTGTTTATGCTTTATTTCCTTTTTAAGAAAGAAAAGATGATTTTCCTTTCTCTGAATCATATTGACCTCAGGAAATATAGAAGCATTTCTTAGAATGTTAATATTTTTATCTATGGGTGGAGATACAAAATGAAAGAATACCTCCTTATCTTTTATGTTTGCAGTTATTCCTTGATCATCAACCTTAAAAGGATTGAGAAGATTTAGGAAAGGTGTTCCAAGAATCACATTTTGCCTTAAATCTTTAACAAGGATAAATGGGGTCTTGAAACAAATACCATTATTGCAAACATGAGCATTAGATAATTTATATTTAATATTTAACCTTGTACCACTGGCTGTTCCAAGTTCTTCTAATGTTTTCTCAAAGTATTTAGTAGGAACAAGTCCTTCCTGAATACAATTAAGATCAGCACCAGAATCAACTAAAGCAATAATATCAAGTTTATACTCTTTATTGATAGTGATAGTTAACCTAACATTCCATCTTTGAAATGTTACTCTTGTTATCAAATTAATAAATCCATCTTCTGCTGTAAAATTAATAAAGCCATCTTCATCTTCAGGAGATAACAAAGCTGCTTCATTAATTTGATCATCATCAGAATTAGATTTATTAGTAGAAGTATCACTAGACGAACTTGTTTCTTTCTTTTGTTTTAAAAGAAGTAAGCTCACCTGAGTTTTAAGTCTACTAATATCACTATCCATATTTATCTTAAGATCTTTGATCTCAACTTTTAGTTGATTAACTTCACGTTTTAAGTCTTGGATGGTTATCTCTTTATTTTCTTTTGGTTCAAATCTTTGTAAAATCTCACTGAGATTATAAATTTTATTTGAACTTTGTGCCTTAGGTTTATCAGTTAAACTATCTTTAAGTTTTAACAAAAATTCCATTTGAACAGCAGGATCTGATATCTTGTCAATAGCATCAAAAAGAACATTCTGTTCTCTAGTGATGACATTGATACACTTACAATCCTGTTTACAATTTTCTTCTTCTTCTTCAGATTCAGAAGTAGATTCTTCATTTGATGAAGCAATTTCATCAACTTGAAGACCTTCTTCTTCTTCTTCATAAATGATTTCTGACTCATCAGAAATAAGAAGAATATCCATTAAAATTTTCTTAAATTGATCACTAACATTAAGCTCATTTATTTTTGCCTTCATGGGACATGATTTGGAATAATGACCAAATCTGCCACACTTATAGCAAACACCTGGCTTTTTATTAGGACCATTAGTATTTGAAGATGAAGGTTTTGAACTTGATGGCGGTTGAAGCCAATGTTCAATTCCTTTACCTTTACCCTTATTACTGTTATTTTTTCTAAAATTACTAGTTCTAGGGTTTTTCTTAGTACTAAATTTCCTATTAGAACCCTGATTGTTACTAGATTTACTATTCGAATGAGCAACCCTTTTAGCATGTTTTTTAGCTGTTTTTGATGGAGCAGGTTTAAAGGAAGTGAATCCAAACTGTTCACAAAATGATCCCAGTTCTTTTCTACTTTCCATTTTTTCCTTCTTCATTTGTTGTTTTAACTTAAAATCATTACATAATGTAATACCTTCCTGTTGAATAGTACTTACTATGTCACCATAAGTAAGTTTATCATAAGGAATCATTCCATCATGTTTTTCTCTAAGTTTTATCCTAATTTTTTCTGCAAATAGATTTGGTAAACCAGAAATAAATTTCTCTTTCCAGAATGGTTGATTACAATCATTTCTCATCAAAACTTTGGTGAGAAACATATCTTTGTACCATCTGAAATCTTGAAGTTTTGGGCACTTCAAGTTAGTTAACAAATCTGCAGATCTATCTTTGATCTTGGAGGGATCTCCAATAAAATGTTTGGCAATGGCAAAGATAAGAGTAGCAACAGCATCCTCTATTTCTTCATCATCTTCAGTCTTAATGACTGTGCCAGTATTATCAGTTTTAACAGCATTTTGAATGTTTGTTCTTTCAGCAGCTGAAAGATAATTATCCCACCAACTCTTTAACTGACCAGTAAATCCAGCAATTAATGCTGAAGCTACTGCATGATCACCTACTTCAGGAGACTTTGATTTATATGCTGTGCAAAACATAGTCATTTCCTGTAGATAGTTGATTATGTGATATTCAGTCATTCCATCTATGTTCCATTCATAGATGGTACCTCCATGATATGTAGCTTGGTGGAAGGTTCCTCTTTCTTCCATTTGCATATCTGGATATGTTGGCCTAGGATAAAAATTTCTTAAGGGTCTATTAGATGTTATACTAGAATTTAAAGCATTTAAAGCTGCTTCAATCTGTGATACTTCATCATCAGATTCAGGTTCAACCTTTTCTATAACAGCAATAGTCTTCCTAGAAGTTTCAGGGGTGTCAGGAACTATTCTAGTACCTACTTCTGCTAAGATTTCTAATCTTCTTTCTATCTCAGAAAACACAGTCTTAGATAACTGTTGGGAATGTTTTTTAGATATTTCATGAGGTTTGAATATTGGTGTTTCATCAGCTTTGTCAGGAGTAATTTTCTCCTTTTGGACAAGGTTTTCAACCCTTGATAACTGATCACCAATAGTTTTTAAAGATTGATTTGAAAAATTATTCTGCTCCATAATCCTTTGGAAATTCTTATCTGTAGAAGATATTTCTGAAGTCTTATCTGTAGGAGACTTTTTCAAAGTCTTAAATGGAGAAGCTGTAATAACACTATTTCTGTGACTTATTTCAAAATTTCCCATTGGAGGGTGGATTGACTCCTTATGGGTATTTTGAGCAGTCTTCCAGAGAGTAGTGTTTTTACCTGCCATATTTATTTCTTTAACAAACGGAAATTCTACTGAGTTTTGTTCAGCATAAATTTCAAACCATGTAAAGAAATAGATATGGGTTTTATGTTTATTCATACAAGCATAATATTTCTCTTGAATTTTATCTCTTTGGGGTTTGTCAAATGTTTTAAAAAACCATTCTTTTGGTTTTTTATTGCTTTCGCAATAAAAATCTTTTCTCAAAAATATTTTATCTATTGTGAACTCCTTTTCTATAACACAGAGTTGAGGATCCATTTGAGACTGTGTGGGAGACATTGGAGGTGTCTCTTGTGTCTCTGAATCAGAGTGAACTGAATCCTTTGGTTCTGTTGTATAGAAAGGTCTAGGTATATTTGAATTTTTAACTCCTACTAAATCTGGTTCAGTAGTTTTATATTCAAATATTCTAGTTGGGACAGAAGAGCAAGAAGCTCTGGAAGCTGTCTCAAAAGTTCTCTTTTCAGGTTTCATAGGAAGTCTGAAAGAATTTCTTCTATCATTGGAGAATTTTATTCCAACACTTCCATCATCATATTCAGTTAACTTTTGAACATTTGTAGAAGAATTATCTTCTTCAGGTTGTTTAACTTCTATCTTAGGCATTATCTTTGGGAGTCTCCATTCATCAGGAATGGTAAGTTCATGCCAAAGAATCTTCCTAGGATGAATTATTTCTTTTTTATTCCTAACATTTGTTTGAATCATAAGAGTTTCTCCACTAGGAGAACTTACTCTTGCTCTATGACTCAAATGGGTGTTATACACTTTATACTGGATCCTAGATCTGATGGTAACAGGTAATGATCCTGGAAGGATCTCAGGATTATGAATCTTAACATTAACTGTCAAGACTTCCATTATATTTTTATCTTCCAAACTAATACAATAATTCGGAAAACAATTAAAATATACTGGACCATCATGTAATCCTGACTGTATACCTCCTAGCATACTTTTATCAAAATTTAACCATCTACAGTCTCTCAAGACCATAACAATTGACAAGTCCATGCCTTCTCTTCCCATGGGTTGAGCAGCAACTTGGACAAGTCCGATATGCAAATATTTATATCCTTCTGATAAATGTCTTTCAATACTCTCTTGATCAAAGAGTTTGATTGTAACAAAATCAGAATCACAATTGACATTGTGCTCTGTTAACTGGATATTCATATCTGCATAAAACTTTAACAATGGTCTATGATATATATCTGTGGTTGGTACCCTAGGTATTCTCCACTCATATAAATCTATTTCATCTACAGTATATCTGGTTTCTCTCCTGTTAACCAACTGTTTCCCTTTAGAGGGAGTGTCTGATCTCACAGACATCGACCGACGAAGGAAGCTCATAGTGAACCTCCAAACCCCTAAACCCTGGTTAGACACCTATAGCCTGACTGCCCTGTCCGTCGGGACTTACTGCTACGAAAGTCACACCGCCGTAGAGTTACCTCTACAGGAGCTTGAAAGTCTACCTAATCACTACTCCCGCAAGCCAAATGGCTCTGATACCATGTACGCCCAATAACAGTAAAACAATTGATATGCATAAAAGAAAACAAA
>JAESVK010000152.1:2621269-2632201 GCA_017140935.1 Hamamelis virginiana | reverse complement strand
TTCCATCCATCAGATCCATCCAGGTCCTACGAACTTCGACATCAACAATCATAATTCATAATTGATTTTGCAAGATAATTCTTTAACTCTTTCTGGAATTTAATGGGTATAATTTAGTTTTTAACATTTTTATTTCCTTTTTCTTTTTGGCCTTAAGCAAGCCTATTTAAGCTTATAAAATTCTCAATCCGATGAAGGCGGAATTTAAACTTAAATATTAAATTCAGCAAGGAATTGTCACAGTAGCTGGACAGCTGGTATACATTCAACTTCAATATGAATGAATGTCAAAGTTCGATCCAAGGACTTGGCTTTATATCTAAGAACGTGGTCCTTAACCGTCTTAACTATCCCGATATGTTATGGTCCAGGAAACTATCCTTTGAGTTTGGATGCAGTGTTTGATATCCAAAAGAAAATTCTCGAATTATTCTCAAATGTCCAAAATTTATTCCTTTTCTTTCACCAAATAAATGAAACACGAGATCGAAAACAAATTTTGAATCACAACTTCATCACTATGATTTATACCTTAAACTGTTTAAATGAAACCAAACTGGCCAATCAGTTGTCCTTTATTAATACATCAACAAGAACAGCGTGAACAGTCAAAATTGTGATATATCTTGTTAAATTTTTTTTTTTATGAACCTTCAGCAAGAGCAATGAATGAATATATATCTTTTATATTTGATAACTATTTGGGCAATGGCCGTAGTGTTTATGCATGTTGTGCTTGTACATTGGTTGGTTTTGAGTTTATATTGCATAAGTAATGCCATTTCAAGCTGATATTTGACATATTAAGGATTGAGAGAGTAGCGAAACTGAAACTTATTCAAACGAAAGTTGAACTGTTATAATCAAATTGTCATTGGTTTATATCGATCGGTTCGAGAAAACTGCACTGAGTTGTTCCATCTATTATTTGTAGGATGTTCTACTTTTTCTTTGAATCACGGAACAGCAAGCAGGACCCTGTTGTTATATGGTTAACTGGAGGTCCAGGCTGTAGCAGTGAACTAGCAGTGTTTTATGAAAATGGTCCTTTCCAAATTGCAAACAACTTGTCTCTTGTATGGAATGACTTCGGTTGGGACAAGGTATTGTAGTTTTTTCCCCTTATGTACTTTTGGGATTGAATTTTTTTGCAAAGCTCTCAAACATTGCAGTTGTGTGTTCTGAAGAGTTTTAGTTTTTCTTTTTGACAATGAACTATAGCTTGCAATCTAAGAAATAGAGTTACACTGAAGTTCATAACTTTATCGACTTATTTTCTCTCTTCTTTCACACACCAGAATTCCAGATTATTTTCCCTGTTTTCGATGAATTGAAACAGAAACAATTGCCTCTTTTCCTCCAATCTGGGTTTCCTATCTTGGAATTTATATCACAACCCCATAATCTTTTCTTTTTGACATTCAGAAAAGATTGAAAGGATTTCTCTAACAAAACTGTAATGTCAAATCTTTCTCTGTGCTCATGCTAGCAAGTCTATATTTAACAGTTGTATCTTCTATTCCTGGCACATTATGTGAGAATTATTACAAGATTTATTTTCACTTGCAGGTATCGAACCTTCTGTATGTCGACCAGCCAACTGGCACCGGTTTCAGTTACACTTCTGATGAGAAAGACATTCGTCACAATGAAGAGGGTGTTAGCAATGACCTATATGACTTCTTGCAGGTTCTTCAGTTTCTCATTATGTTTTTGTGCAAAATATGACAGAACTTGATCAGTATGAAACTGGGTTGTTTCCCTTAAAATCACAGATTCTTTAGGTTAAAGTGAAAAATGGAAGATGTACTCTATGAAAACATAATGAAAATACAAAATTTATATTGATTTGGATGCCTAAGATTTGTTACGATGTGTACCTGAGCTTGGCTATCCCTAACTCATCCATTCAATGTCAGGCATTCTTTGCAGAGCATCCTCAATTTGCTAAAAATGACTTTTATATAACTGGAGAATCGTATGCTGGGCACTACATTCCTGCTTTTGCTGCTCGGGTTCACCAAGGAAATAAGGCAAAAGAAGGAATCCATATAAACCTCAAGGTATGAAAGAATTTATTTTGGTTTCAATTATATTTAGTTGCTTCATCTTGCTTCATCAAATTTTTGTCAACTCCAATTGGTTGAACAGGGATTTGCTATTGGCAATGGGCTAACTGATCCTGGAATCCAGTACCAAGCATATACAGATTATGCATTGAACATGGGATTAATTAAAGAATCTGATTCCAAGAGTATTAACAAGATGCTTCCAGCATGTCAACAGGCAATAAAAACTTGTGGTAATTCTTCTCATCCCAAAATTCATTCTCCTTTTCGTTGTTCCCATCTTTCTGTCTTGTTATATGTTCATGCAAGACACAAGACCGATAGTTGAAAAGGAATAAACATACCAGAAATCTTTCTTATATTTTTAATGAGCTTGATGAGCAGTTGAGTTATTTTTGGTTGGCTACTACTCTTTCCTTTGTTAATTATGTTGGAACTACTGTTTCAGGCACCGATGGTGAATCCGCTTGCACAGCAGCATATCTTGTTTGCAATAACATATTCAATAAGATCATGGAGCTTGCTGGCAACGTAAATGTAAGAAAGCACCCCAAAAAAAAAAAAAATTTGTCTACATATATATACATGTATAATTGTTGTTGCTTTTGTGAGCATGAAGTGTTGAAGAAACACACAGTTTCAACTTTGATGAGGATATGTATATCTTTATCTGCAGTATTATGATGTGAGAAAAGAATGTGAGGGAGACCTGTGCTATGATTTCTCAAACATGGAGAAATTCCTGAACGAGAAATCTGTTAGGGATGCTCTTGGGGTTGGAGACATAGACTTTGTTTCGTGCAGTTCTACAGTATACGAGGCCATGCTAATGGACTGGATGAGGAACCTTGAAGTGGGTATTCCTCCCCTTCTTGAGGATGGAATCAAATTGCTTGTGTACGCTGGGGAGTACGATCTCATATGCAACTGGCTTGGTAAGTTTCTTTGGTTCTCTTGAAACCACTTGTTTATCTTTACTATTTGTGTTTGTGGATACTGCTCTAATCCTTATAAGTTCAATTTTAATAGAGAAATAATGCCTTCAAACCCTTTGTTTCTATTCGGGCAGGAAATTCAAGGTGGGTTCATGCCATGGAATGGTCTGGTCAGAAAGAGTTCGGGGCATCTCCCACAGTTCGGTTTGTAGTTGATAGTGCAGAAGCTGGACTACTAAAAAGCCATGGCCCTCTTAGCTTCCTTAAGGTCTCTCTCTCTCTCTCTCTCTCTCTCTCTCTCTCTCGGCAGTAGCAAATTCTAACTCGGCAACTTTGGTTTTATGTAATTAACAACCAACAGGTCCATGATGCTGGCCACATGGTTCCAATGGATCAGCCAAAAGCTGCACTACAGATGCTGAAGAGTTGGATGCAGGGCAAAATTGCCATGACCGACACAGAAGGTCGAGTTGCTCCTGAGTGATAGCCTCATCTTCCTCAGGATTTTCAAGGATTGACTCTCATATAGTTATAGAAATGGTGTCCTGGCATGATTATCTAGAACATGCTTGCATTCCTTTGATCTAAACACACTTATTTGTAAAATTTAGCCAAACCCTACTAAGATTTCCCTGCTAAATGGGGGTCTTCTGTAGGGTAATATAATTCATAAAGACTATTTCACACAAATTATTGTTTGATGAGCGCATTATCTAGTAAAAGCTGAATTGATTGCATGCTCCTAAATTTTCATCCTTGGGAGTAAAATTCCATATCTTGCACCATATAAGTGGCCTGAATATGATAGATCCATACCATCATCTACCAGAGAATCACATTATCGTCGTACTTCTAGAAAGCATGTTACTTCACCAAAACTAAAAGCAAGTGTATACTCAGAGTAATCTGAACCCAAATATCATTCTGATTAACTATCAGCAAACAAGTTGTATTCAAAAATGATGAAGACAATTAAGAACCAGCTCTTACTTCAGAGAGTTCCCTCAAGGTTTGAATTACTGGCTGAAAACCTGACCGTAAAGGAACAACCGATACAACCCGCAGATGCTGTGCATAACCTTTCTTTGGCTTGGATAGCGTCATTCGGAACATCTCTCCCTCCAGAATTTTACCAGCAGTGACAGCTGTATATAAAATCCCAAAATATCATAAACAAAAAGGAGATAAAAAATTGAGCAACCCAAGTCATTATTCCCATATGGAAATATGGTAGAGTGGTTTTGGTTTTGGAAGCAAGCTTCATGAAAGAGCAATTTCTGATTGTGAACCAAGTATTACTGCTGAAAAGGCCTTTTTTGGTAAAAGAAATGAAACGAATTTTCTGTTTGTTTTCAAACATGGCAAAAATGCAAATGATACTAAAAGGAGCTTTGCAGGGTGTTCCCGTAAACTGTTTTTCAATAATTTTCTTGAAAACAGTCTGTTTTGAGGAAACACAAAATGTCATCTTCCAATACTTCAAAATGTAACCCCTTTAACAACTGAAAATAATCTTTATATTTAGGCTTTGTTTGGATGTCAGAAAGAACGAGGGGGAAGGAAAGAATTTGCTTAGAAATATATTTCTTTCTAAAGCATTTTTTCTCTCTTTTTTTTTTTTTCTTTCCTTTCCCTCAACTTTTCCAAGTTCCAAACAGAGGTCAGAGTACCCAAAAGTCTTCATTGTTTCCATTATTAAAATGAAAATGGTTTCCAAAGAAATCGTTTTTAAAACCCTGGACCAAACCGGCTATCTCCTTTTAAATGCAAAATAAATAAATAAATCATCTTGAAGGTTGAGTGGCCATTGTAAGATTCCAAGTTTAATTTGCTTTGTTTTGAATTCTCAGCAATCAAACATCACATTTTAAGTGCAAAGAATAAAAAATCATTCAAGCAGCCATTACAAGTGATGTTCCCCCCCAATTCAAATTTTTAATTCAAAGTAAATGTAACTCCCAACAGAATATGTGAGGCGGAAAAGGAGGTACCAGCAAATGGGTGAAGTTTAGCAAAGTCAAAAAACTCATCAGCAGAGCACCCAAAGAGAAGCCTAGCAGCCCTGTCGAAGCATATCACAACAAACACCTTTGTATCTGAAGCTACAGACATCTGCATAAACGGAGTTTTGAAAGAAAATATATATTACCCAGAAAATATTTTCTTGGGAAACAAACAGGGCAGAGGAGGAACAATCCCAGAAAATGGGGTGAACTTACAAGAATACGAAAGAGGCGTTTGGAACCGGAGGAATTAGGGTTGAAGGCGTTGTAATTGCAGTATTTGCAGAAGGAAGCAGTGTTATCAGGGAGTGTCCTCTCACAAACGGAGCAGACTCTGTAGCAGAAGCTGGTGTGGTCCATGGCTACCACTGTGCACATTTGTGTGGATGGTTTATCAGCTTCCATGGTCCTATTAGGGTTCTTGGTTGCTGGGGTTTTCACTTTTCAGACGTATCTGGGCTCTTTACTCTATCCAGATTCTATGCTGCTTCAATTTATCCACTTTTTTCCACGGAGAATATCTCACTTAACGATACATTCTCTGGAGTCTGCAGGAAATCGCAGTGACTTTCATCATCTTGAAAAATATTAAAAATGCTTCATTAGGAGAAATTTATTTTAATATAATTTTTAGCATTTTATTTTTTATTATTATTTTACAACATAAAGTTCCATATATTTCAGCTGAGATTTGAACAGACTCATTTTCAAGTAGTCAAGATGTCAAAATTCAACTAAAATTTAGATTAAATTCATTTGTAAACTGTGTCTTTCCCGTAATCAAGATGAACTTACGATTGAAACCATAACTGTGTAAACCTCTTCCTGTATTTTAAATGAGACATTCTCACTTTCAGTAGGAAAATACTCTTTTGAGTCTTTTCACTACTGCTGCTAAATTTTGTCTCAAGTTCTGTAGCAAAATTTTTCAGAAAATATTCTTGCTCTTTGAAATTTTAGTATTGTCTGACCATAACTGAGATACCATATTTGCTCTTCAAGTTTGAAGAAAGTTATGGATAATATTTTGTCACATGAAATCTATCTTGGCTTCTCAAGTAAACGGCTCTCACTTCGCATCAATGATCATTAATGCAATAAACATCATATCCCCAACTCAAAGGTAAAACAACATAGAGAAACCACTTGCGAGGCTGGAGAAAGAGTTAATTTAAGAACAAAAACAGAAAATGTGAAGACAATATATTGAAATTTTCACTGCAAAAATTAAAGAAATGCCTAAGAATTGTAGGTTGGCTCTTTAAATGGTTAGTTCCCATTTGCCAAGTAGAGCAAAACAATGAATAATCAATAATGTGAACCCTAAATCCACTATACCTCATATCCCCAACTTCAAATACACAATTTCGGACTCTTCACTCCTTTAATCAATGACAGCCCTTAAAAACAATCAACTTCAAAACCAGATGTAGATGCAATGTTTCTTCATCCTCTCCAAAGAGAGAGAGAAAATTTTAAAATAAAACAAACAGAATACCAACTCACAAAAAGGTCAAAAAATTAAAAAGAGAATAAAACATCCAATGGAGAGAGCAGATTCTAAGCCTTGCGCTGCTTGAGAAGCTTGACAGTCTCCCAGGTGAAATCTGGGTCGTCACGACCAAAATGCCCATAGGCAGCAGTCTTCTGAAACCTGAAGTTGCCTCCTCTCTTCAGATCAAGATTGATGGCAATCATCCCTGGCCTGAAATCAAAGTTTTCCTTAATTAAAGCCAATATATCCTTGTCTGGGATCTTTCCTGTTTTGTAAGTGTCCACAAACACAGACAATGGTTCTGCTACACCAATTGCATAAGAAACCTGCACAAGACAGCGTCGAGCAAGCCCTGAAGCCACCACACTCTTTGCAGCCTGCCTGACGATATATGCACCGCTGCGATCAACTTTTGTGGGATCTTTGCCTGAGAAGGCACCACCGCCATGAGCACCCCAACCACCGTAAGTGTCAATGATTATCTTTCTCCCTGTGAGTCCTGCATCCCCATGTGGCCCACCGATGACAAAACGACCTGATGGATTGAGATGGAAGATTGTGTTGTCGTCGAGATATTGTGATGGAATGACTGGCTTGATCACATGCTCCTTCAGGTCCTCGGCAATCTGCTCATTGGTGACAGTCTCATCGTGTTGCGTTGAAATGAGGACAGTGTGGACCCTGAGTGGAACCATGGCTCCACCCTCATTCTGGTACTCAACAGTCACTTGGGTCTTGCCATCAGGCCTTACCCAGGGGCATGTTCCATTCTTTCTCACCTGAGTGAGTTTGGCACCAAGCTGGGTTGCAAGGACATGTGTTAGAGGCATCAGTTCGGCGGTTTCATCTGTGGCATATCCAAACATGTGGCCTTGGTCTCCGGCTCCAATCTCCTCAGGCTTCTTGGTGAGGTGGCCATGGACACCCTGGGCAATGTCAGGGCTCTGCTGTTCAATATTGACAAGAACCTTGCAATGATCAGCATCGAGACCAACATCAGGTGACACGAAGCCAATGCCCCTGCAGGTATCACGGACAATCTTCTCGTAGTCCAACTTGGCCTTGGTGGTGATCTCACCAAAGACCATAACCATATTTGTTTTAGTGCATGTCTCACAAGCAACTTTACTTTCAGGGTCTTGCTCCAAACAAGCATCTAGGATGGCATCGGAAACTTGGTCACAGATCTTGTCAGGGTGCCCTTCATTGACAGATTCAGAAGTGAAGAGGAAAGTATCCATAACTGAACCAGAACAGTGAAATTGCAGATAAATTGTTAGTTCATTACCGAACAACAAAACTTGTTATCCCTAAAAAAAAAATTATTATTTTCCTCAATATTAAAGCAAACTCTTAAAGCTACAGTGAAACAGTGCATGCCGCAGGGATCATAATTTAAACCAGTTGACCATATTCTAGTGCTGGGGAAGTCAACTCCATTTCTAATCAGACAATAAAACATTTATAGTTCACAAGTCAGTTTTAATTGATCAAACTGGCACTCTTTGTGCCCAAAGTTCATGTTTCCAAACCTTCAGTCCTCCCTAAGTGGGTATTTGGTTGGGTAAATAAGAGGTACATTTAGGCATCCCATGGATGTGGACCTGCCCCCAAGTGTTTTACATATTATTTTACAACAAATCATTATCCCAAATGGGACCACTGCTGAAAACAGCTTAGAAATGAGGTAAAAAACAGAAAATTGGAGCATTTCAAGTTGTCCTAAAACTGATTCTGCTTCATCAAATTTAATGACAACCCTAATTTCTTCAACAGTCCCATTCTAGATGATGGACATTTACCTTGAAATGCTATAGCAAACAAAAAAAGAAAAAAAAAGAGCTAATTCCAAATGAAACAGGCAAACTCCTATGATTAATAATCAATTTTAATCAAACAAGAATGCAGAGTCCACCAAAATATGTCTCCAGGACCTGGAGCTTCAGTCAAATATCAATACCACACAGGCTTGGACGTATGGCTAGATTAAACAAGAGGTATGGAAAATGGGAATAGTATACAAACTGAAAGACTGGAAACAGATGTGCTGATAGCTTGTACAACCCCCTTATGAAACCAACCAAGAACTTATGGTGCCCAAACATGTATAAAAAATGCTCATTGATCTTTTCACTAATAACAAGTCACAATATATATATATATACACACATATAGAAAAATGTTCTAGTGAGCATTTGCCGACTTTAAGCTAAAGTAAGCAAAGAACACAAACCCTTGGATTGGAATCTTGAGATGAATCTTCCATTAAGTGAATGGGAATCCAAGAGCTTGTGTTTTTTGCCGACTTTAACTAAAGTAAGCATATGCTGACTAGATCACTTCTATATACATATATACATATATATGAATCTTCTCATTCCCCTGGCCCAACCAAAAATAAATAAAAAAGAAACAAAGAAATCAAAGATTGTTCCAATCCACAGCACAAAAAATCCTATGTATATAGATGGTGCAAATAGGCTGTGAATGAATTAGTAGTATTAAGGTCATTAAACTTAATCTGAATATAAGTCCTAGACCAAGGGATAAGTAGATCAAGTTGAGCGGAAATGAATAAAAGAAATACGGCAGGTTAAGTAGTAAAACTATAAACAGAAAGATTTTAATCCGAAGAGAAATCACAGTCATGGGCGAGAAAACTAATGAATGTTAGATCAGTGAATTATTTTATATCAAAGTTGATGGCAGAATTATATCTTTTACACATTTACCAATACTCCATTTGGCTAGGAAAGCACAATGGAAATGAAAGGAAAATGCTGAAAATTGCTTAAAAATAGATAATTTTCTTAAGCATTTGGAGCATCGTTGCTCATTTCTTTCCAATATCCGAAGAGTGACTCAGTGTCAGAAAGATTTGCAATTCAGCAATTCGAAAAGCCAACCTAAAAATGTCGGGCATCTCTTCCACCTTCTAGGATCAATTAAACGAAGGGTTGACATTTTTTCTCCCTATTTCAATTTAGGACTGACATTCACCTATGCAGTCATCTTTTTCACCTTCTAGGATCAAATTTAAAAAATGGTTGTCATTTTTTTTCTCGGGTTCTAGTTTAAGATAAAATTAAGATTTATAGTATTGATTTCCTTTTTTTCCCTACATTTTCCTGTAAACCAAACAAAGCTTATGAACAAATTAACCAATGCTTGCCCGAATGTCTTTGAAAAGAACAGCACAAACCTCAATGCCCCTCAAAAAAAAAAAAAAAAAAACTATATTATCCCAACCGAGATCTAAAGCTTTGTAGAAAAATGACAATTATAAAAAACGCAGAAACAAAATCATTGCAATGGAAAAACCAGAACAAATAGAGCAAAGGCATCCAGAAAGAACAAATCGAGCCATTTAGCTACGAAAGCAAACAAATCGAAACATCACGCAGTAAAACATTAAAAAGAAAGGGTGAACATGATTCATTGACAAGTTTCAGATTCAGACCTAGATCTGATCATAACAAATATGAGACAACAAGATCTATTTACCATATTTTCATATATATAATGCATACCTCTTTCAACCGAGTAGGAAACAGAAAAGAAATGCCTGGGCAGGAGAGAGAGAGAGAAAGAGAGAGTGAGAGGATGAGAGAGAAGGGATGGGGAATTTATATAGGGATCCGAGGATGAAGGTGGATTCCTTAAATAGAGACGCGATGTCGTCTGACTCGCTCCACCTCTTCAGTTTTTTGCAAATGTATGGTTTGAATAAAATAAAATGACGGGAATACTGTTAGTTAAAATAAAATTCAAAAACTGGGTGCAGCCCAGCTGCGGCTTCAAAATTATTATTATTATTATTTTTAAATCTATAAATCTCGAAAAAAGGAAAAAAAAAAATTTAAACCGTAATTGCAGCAATAAAAACTACATGAATCCGCGGTTGCGGGCCTTGCGGCTTCAAAGGGCCCAAATATCATGCTTTTGTCTCCAGACAAAACAACTTTTACAAAAATCAAAAATCAACATCTAAAAAAGAGTTATAATTCAATAATGTTGGATTAAAATAAATTTTAATTTTCGTAAAGTCGATTGTAAAATAAATTTTTAAAAAATGAATGTTGGGTTAAATATTCTTCTTTTATATGTTAGACCTATCAAAAATCACAGTGATCTAACCATCGGTTTTTGAAAAATGTCATCAAAAATCTGTCATTGTTTTATTCTTTAAAATATCATCATTTTTTTAATTAATTTTAATAAAAAAATGACTGTTGGATAACTGTGATTCTTGATAGGCCTAACATACATAAGAGGAGTATATAATCCAATGATCGATTTTTCAAATTATGTTATACAATTGGTCCTATAGAGATTTTGTTAGAGAAAATCAAACCATTTTAAATTTTGGGTTGGTTTGGTTTCACTAAAAATTCAATCCATTTAAACCGTACCAAATTGTTTTAAATTTT
>JAESVK010000152.1:2571686-2620869 GCA_017140935.1 Hamamelis virginiana | reverse complement strand
GAAAACACTAAAACTATCTAAAATAATGCAGGTCCAACAATCTTTAATAAAATAAGTAAAACTATATAACAATAATATTTACCTAAATACCTTAAAATGGTAATGAACTATTATAAGCTAATCAATTTCACTCGTTTTAAGCTAATCAATTTCACTCGTTTTTTAGATGTTGAAAACTACTAATAAATGTCACACTATTAATATTTGTAAACTTTAGGTATTTATATTATTTAATAAATGAAACACTACTAAAATTTAAAAAAAAAATAAAAAAAAATAAAAACTGTTTGATACGGTTTAAATGGATTAAATTTCTAGTAAAACCAAACCAACCCAAAATTTAAAATGATTTGATTTTCTCTAATAAAACCTCTATAGGACCAATTGTATTTAATATTTAATAAATGAAACAATATTAAAATTTAAAAAAAATTTAAAACAGTTTGGCACGGTTTAAATGGATTGAATTTTTAGTAAAACCAAACCAACCTAAAATTTAAAATGGTTTGATTTTCTCTAACAAAACCTCTATATGACCAATTGTATAACATAATTTGAAAAATCGATCATTGGATTAGATACTCCTCTTATGTATGTTGGGCTTACCAAGAATCACAGTTATCCAACGGTTAGTTTTTTTTTTTTAAATTAATTGTAAAAAAAAATGATGATATTTTAAAGAATAAAACAATAACAGATTTTTTATGACATTTTTTAAAAACTGATGGTTAGATCACTGTGGTTTTTGATAGGTCTAACATATATAAAAAGAGAATTTAATCCAACATTCATTTTTTAAAAATTTATTTAACAATCAAATCTATGAAAATTAAAATTTATTTTAATCCAACATTATTGAATTATACACGTTTTTTAGATGTTGATTTTTGATTTTTGTAAAAGTTGCTTTGTCACGAGACAAAAGCATGATATTTGGGCTCTTTGAAGCAGCAACAGCGACTTCATGTAGTTTTTATTGCCACAATTGCGGTTTTATTTTTTATTTTATTTTTTATTTTTTTTGAGATTTATAGGTTTAAAAAATAAAATGGGGTTTTGAAGCCGCAGTTGTGGCTACACCTAGTTTTTGAATTTTATTTAAATCAACCGTATTCCCGTCATTTTATTTTATTCAAACCATACATTTGCAAAAAACTCACATCTTTTCACGTTCCACTTTTCTCGATGTGGCACATGTAGGATTGCAGCAGCTTGAAACTTGGTTGGGTTAACACAACCCGATCCAACAAAACAGGCCACACTTGGAATTGGGTTTGAAGGTTTTGGACATGATGTGTTGAAATAGCCATTGGGATGAAAAACTTCTTTTGTTTTTGCCCAATGAACTCTAATTCCAATTTTTATGTTTTAAAAAAGGGAGCAGATAATGCAACCCCTACCAACTATTTGCCCACCCCATTTTTTATGTTTCCAAAAATACCCTTAAATGATTTTACTATTTAGGACAAGTATAAATTTGAAATGTCTTATATATCTTAACTTGTTTTGTTAAGTTCACCCAAACTCCATATCAGCAAAAACCATATTTTCCTCCAAAAATCAATGTTCTTCTTTCTGTTACAAATAATAAACACAAAAAAAAAAAAAACACATAAAGGAAGCAGAAAACGTGGAGACTGGAGAGAGAGAAAGCGTACGTCTGCTGAACCAAACACAATTTCACATTTGATCAGAAAAAAGAGAGTAAGATTTCCTCACTTCAAATTTGATTGCATTGTTTTAGTAAGTTTTTAAAACGTTTTTGGCATAACTTAATAAGGGTTAATAAGGATGAAAGCTTGACATGTTCATCAATGGTTGCCGTGAGATGATGGTTTTCTCTCTTGAAGCTTAATGATGGAGCTTAATGTAGCAACTAACAGTGATGAGGTAAGTATTTAGAAGCTTTAATGGTGTTTTTTTTTTTTTGGAAAATCCAGTGGTGTTAGGTTACACAGAATCTAACATTCTCTATTTGTTGCGTATAAGACAACCTAACATTCTGGGAATGTTGTATTTCTTCTAACCTAACATTCCAACTTGTTAGGTTTCTTCAAACTTAACAAATATGAAATGTTAGGTTGATCACAACTTAACATAACGTGTTTGTTAGGTTGTAAGTAACGCAACACATTATGTATACATTTTATTTGTTTTGTAGTGTTGTTTATAACATAACATTCCCAAAATATTTGGTTGATCACAACCTAACAAACACATTCTGTTACGTTGTGAGCAACCTAACAGTCTAGGAATGTTAGGTTGGACGTAACGCAACAAACCAATTCTGTTAAGTTGTGATCAACCTAATATTCCCAGAATGTTAGGTTGGAAGTAATGCAACACATTATGCAGACGATTTTATTGGTTTTGTTGCGTTGTTTCCAATATAACATGCACAAAATGTTAAGTTGATCACAACCTAACAAACACGTTCTTGTTAGATGTATGTCCTAAAACTAATTGTTAAGTTGCATTTAGGAAACCTTATATTTCATTATATTTATGTATAAAACTTTATTCATTTATGAAATGGCTTATTTTATCATGTAAACTTGTATTTAATTACTGTTCATGATAAAGTCCTTAAATAGTATGATAGAGAGTTATATCTCAAGTGTTGAGATGAAAAGACTTATAACTTTCAAGTACATCTATCCTAAACTTGTTTCTAATCATAGGTTTATATATTTGGGCGATTATAAACCGTTAAGATTAGC
Source organism: Hamamelis virginiana (assembly GCA_017140935.1). Lineage (NCBI taxonomy): Eukaryota > Viridiplantae > Streptophyta > Magnoliopsida > Saxifragales > Hamamelidaceae > Hamamelis > Hamamelis virginiana. The sequence continues at coordinate 2,618,149 of JAESVK010000152.1, read as the reverse complement.
ATATGTTATACTAGCTCCAATGAGAATGAGAGGATGGTGAGTCTCAAGCCATTTGTGTAGTGACACTATAGTAAACCTATGGGTGCTTGTTGAGAACAAATACACTGAACGTGACCAATATGAGTATAGCTTATGGAGTTTTATTTGCATGTCAAAAGCTACTTATGTGTATAGTCACAAATTGTAATCCTTAGACCTGAGACACCACTAGTTGTCTTATACATGAGTTATTAGAGTTTGATAGTATCTCGTAAATTCTTAGCCATTAGGATGTAATCGGTACTCATTGGATCTAATGAGTTATGTATGAAGATAGGTGAGTATGCAATAGAGAATTACTACCCTTGATATAAAAGGGAGAGTGTCAATGTTAATTCACAAATATACAATCTTAATGAAATCTTTAGCCAAAGCAGTAGGAAACCAAGAAAAGAGTTTTCAAGGGTTTACCTAATTAAGATTATACATTGGTGAATTTGTAATACTTGATTAAGTTAGGGTTTGACATGATTCCATACCCATACCCAATTAACTTAAATCTTGACATTGTATGGTGAAGGATTATATATAACACGAAGGGTTTATTTATATTACTATATTCACCCACACCTAGGGTATGTTATGATATGTTGCTAAAGGTCTGTAGACATCCATTTTTGACCTTGAATAGAGTCATAGATCATTCTGTGATCTGAGGTGAAATGAGGTGTTGAAACCCTAAATTGCCCATAGTACCTTTTTGTGTAGTTAGTTAGAGGCCATTATCGCATGTAGGTTTTTAGGTCAGATCGAGTCGGTTCTTTTTGCATTAATTTTTAGAGAGTCTAGGAAGGTTTCTGCTAAATTTCTTAGCATTCCGAGTAAGGCTTGATAGGTAATAAGGTCTTTTGCGACTTGAAAGGCAGCACTGTCCTTTGAATCACAAAAGCTCCAAATTATTGTCGATCTTGTCTCAGATTGTCTCAAGACTTTGGCATGGATAATTAGGGTGTGTTTGATAGCTAAGTTGATCAGTGGTAAGGTCTATTGAGCATTTGGACTCATGTTTGGCTCTTAAGGCCCAAATGACACTTTTAAGCTCAGATTAAGGTTTTCACCTAAAGCAGCCGAGATTTGATCTTTTTGTCAAACCAAAGCCTTCAAAACACTTTATTAAATGATTTTAAAACTTGTTTCGATAAGTAGAAACAATTTCGAGAACGATTGGTTAATAGATTTCAAAACCCTAATTTGGGTTTGGCAGGCCCAAAAGAGCTAATCGGTTGACTTTTTCCTAAAAACTTTGACTGAGATCAATGCATTTTCACTTCAAACACTTCTCAAAACATGGAGGATACGGCTTATAACCCCTCTATTTATAGGACAAAAAGTAGCCGTATGTAATGGCTAGTGCCTTAAAATCACCATAAAACTTTTATAACCTCCAAATTAAAAATTGGTCAAATCCATAAATATCAAATAAAATAAAATTAATAAATAAAAGTATTAAAATTTATTTTTTAATATTATTTCTCAACAATTACATTTAAACAAGTTTTTTCAAAGTTTGTCATAAATTAATCAAATTAAAAATTTAGATTCTGAATTGAAATTATTCCTAAAATTCGAGCTACTAAAATATAGATATCACTTTTTATTTTTCTGTATATTTGAGAAAGGGGTTATTTGGCTACGTATTTGATAATTTAATTTCAATCCCGGATTTAAGAAAAGTGGATCATCAATAAGGGATATACGAAATTACGTATATCCTGTGATTTCCGAATCACACGGAAAAGGAAATTCACGTGGCTCAAATCAAAATTCAAAACCTGCCTCTATCGTTTATACTCTTCACTCCGCTCGGTGACATCCAATGTAAGAAAGAGACCTCAACAGTTGCATCTCAACGCTGATAATTTTTCCGAACGTGGTAACTGAAGACCATCTCCAATCATGTATTCAAATTATTACTTAAATTCGGTAAAAATTTGAGTAAAAAGCTCCATTTGATAACGAGCCCTCCAATCAGTTACTCAAATTTTTATTCAAACACAGCCAAAAACACCCAAAGCTGCTATTATTTACACAACCAAAAACAGTTCTTTCTTCCTCTTGCCTTAGTTGCACATCCAAACACATCCTTTCTCATCACAGCCGTAGATCAAAGCTATTTCTTCAAGCAAGCTTCTGCTGGGGACGGAGAGACAGAGTTAGATTTGCAAGCTACCTTCGCTGTAGCTTCTGCAGGGGAGAGAGAGAGCTAGATTCGCCGGAGGAGAAAGAGAGAATCGCCGGGAACACGCAGGGACTGGTTCGCCGGGAAGACTCCGGGAAGACGCAGGGCAGCCATGGCTGTGGGATGAAGACGAAGGCAGGGGAGAAGGAAGGTAAGCTTCCGGTAATATTTTCCTGACTCAAAAATTTGAGTTAGAACTCAGTATAGGTTAAAGTTCGAGTATTTGAGTTTGAGTTTGAGTCAGGATTGGAGAAGGATTTTTGGGCTTTTTTACCCAAATTTGAATTTGAGTTTGAGTTTGAGTCAGGATTGGAGATGCTCTTAAAATGGGATGTGTTAGTTTTCTTTGCTCTATGCTTTGATTTTGCTTCCTAGCATTCTGTTTGGTTGCTGAGAAAATGGAAAAAAAAAAAAAAAAAACACACTAAAAAAGGGAAACAAAAAGTAATGACTCTCATGTTTTGATTTCTTTCCTACTTTCTTTCTTTTTACCCCCTAAAAAATTAAACCTCAACTCTAGTTGATTGGAAGGTTTTATTGTTTACTTGAACATATTCCATTTCTACCTTTTCTCAGCAACCTAACTGAGCTTATGGTTTAAAGCTAGTGATTTGGGTTTTTCTTTGTAGTACTCAGCTTAGGGCATATTTTTGGAATCCTTGGGATGATTTGGTCTGTTAATTTTGGGCTCAGGGTTTTTGACACACGACGTTTTCCATATTTATACTTGGTTTTTTTGTTTTTTATTTTAAAGTGATTTTCTATTGTTTATTACTCATTTCCGTTCTTACTTAATTTATTTATTTTTAAATTTTCTTGGCAGACTAGAGTATCAATATATAATCTAACTTGATTAGAGAATCATTATGGTTTGTTCGATAATAATTGTCTAAAGAAAAGCAATATTTCGTCATGCCAAGGATTATAAATAGTTTTGCAGCACATACAATGAATCTGCCTTTTATCTGTATTTTGATCAATACACTTTGCACATTTACCTGCTTATTGCATCTTTTGTAAAAAATATATATTTGTATATTATAATTTTATCATGCAATATGATTGAACATAAGTCAATACTGCTGGAAATCACTGCCTTCTTGTCTATAATTGAACTAAGATAAATTTCCCTACCATCAAACTGAGAAAATAGTTATAGTTTAGGAAGAAAAGCATGCACATGCAACTCTGAGATTTTTGTAAATTTTTTAAAAAGGGTAAACCACATGGCACGAGGTAGAATTACTAATGATGAAATTGAAGTGTACAATGATCTTCTCTAGCTTTATTATGATAAGGTTAAGGGTTCAACAAAAAGAGAAGGCATAACTATAATGTTCCCTCCAATGGAGTGGTATTTTAAAAATTCTTTCCATTTCCATAAGGATGTGAAGAATGTCTTCCAATCAAGTGGTAGAGTGCTGTGCTTCAGTTCAAAAGCCAATGGCAATAGAGCCTTTTTTTTTTCCACATTGTGTATTACGCATAGAATTAAGAAACCATATGAGTTTAATTCTTGGCAACATTTTCCCAGTCTGTTTCATGTTTTTTCTACTTTTAAAACCTACTCTTTTCTTTTGTATAGCAGTAAAGGAGTTAAGATCAAGATATTGTCTCTCTTTGTGAACTGTGCTTCGATGGAGCTTGACAGGTATTATGCTTCTTGAGCATCTACTTATGTTTTCTATAGAACTTATTTTTTTACTCCCTAGCTGAAATTATATTCCATTTCTCTATTTTTGTGCCATTTTAAATCCTCATGCTTTTACGATATCCTTTCTTTCCATTTCTCTATTTTTGTGCCATTAGAAATCCTTATGCTTCATGATTCCTTTTCTTTGCATCAATTTAGGTGCCCTGTGTGTTTCTTAATCTGTGCTGTAAGAGACCAAATCACCCCTTCTCCCCTATTTTCCCATGGGACATGTGTGCATTCACTGGTTTGGCACTTAAGATTGGACTCGAATGTTTATAAGACTGATGAATCTTTTTCATTGAAAGAGACGACAGTGGCACTGTTGCTTAAAGTTCTCATGTACTCGAGCTTTTTTGTTGAAACTTAAAATTAACTTGAATGTTTATTAGATTCTTGAATCTTTCTCATTAAAAGAGACACGACTGTGGCGCTGTTGCTCAAAGTTTTCATGTACTCAAGTATTTGTTGGATTTTACTCTCTATATTTCCCTCTTAACACATTCATGTTAAAGTTCACATTCATTTATTGTTGGTATACGTTAGCTTTTTAATTCTACGATGGATATTTGAGACTTCATTTCTTATAGAAACTTAGTCAAGATCCAAAAATTAATTTCAACATTCAATTGATTGTTTTCTTTCAGTTAAAATGGATCATTCATTTTCTGTGTTATCTAGTTTTGATTTCATGAGTTTGTTTGACTTTGTCCATGATTCATGACTCATAAACTTTGTTAGTATATTTCTGAGTATGAAATTTTAAATATTGGATGACTAATTGATATGGTTCCTCCAAACAAAATGAAGTATTGCTTTCTCCTAGTTTTCAAATGCTAATTCTAGTGTTTTTCTAAATAAAAAATAATAATAATTATGGTGATAATTACATTTTTGTTGTGCATTCTTGTGGAGAATATTTTTCGTTTTTATAGTACACTTGCATGTGCATTGCACATGGGTAATATAATCTTAATGGATATCTCATTAAAGATTTGTATATGTCTCTAAACTTTCTTGGTTGATCATATTACCTCGACTGGTTATTTATTTATGATACTATGCAACTTGTGTTAGCAAAAGATATACATACAATGGTTCTGGAATTTGTTCTTTCAATGGGACTCCTTATTCTGGTTGGTGAAGATATTATCAAAATTTTATCATTCTTTTTTGCTTGACGCCACTGAGATTTTTTATTTGATAGGAAGGTAGTTGTTGTCTAATTGGGAGGAACCATTAAAAGTAAAGAGACTATTTAGGGTTAGGTGAGATGCTTTCCTTGTATAATTATCATAATATGATTGCAGAATATTATAACCCTCATTTTTTATGCATTTAGCTTCCTGTAAATGTTCTAAATCAGATAGTATGTAGAGCTACACAAAATAATTTAGTCCAAAAAAAAGAAAAAAGAAAAAAGAAAAAGTAAAAAACCCCATTGATGATGTATAAAAAAAGCGAATTGAGAATGCATTCACAATTGTTCTATTTTTTCTACTATAAAATTTTGTAAAGAAAAGTGTAATTACCACACTCATTCCAAAGCCTATGTCATGCCATGTTTTTAATTATTAATTTTATTCTCATTGAACTTGTTTAATAAATTTAATAAGTTGAACATATCAACAACAAAAGATATGCATATTTTGACACTTTTATTTGCAATACCTTTTTTAGTAATACAACTTTTCATTACCTTAATTTATGTCGTGTTTTTTTGTTTGCGAATCCAGTCGAGTGAGATTTTCTAAGGGGAAAAAGAAGATCTTCAAAGACGCAATGCTTTCAAGAAGTGCCAATTCAAACACAATAGAAATATTATGCACTCTAACATACCCAATGCTTTCAAATTATGTACACATATTGGTATATAAAGTGAATGAATATAATAGGGGAAGAATAATAAGTAGAAGTTTGTAAAAAGAGAACAATTTCATAATGAAACAACTCATTGAAAACCCAGGGAAAAGGTTTGGTTTGCAAAAGGAGAAATAGAAATTGCCATTAATATGTGAAATTCATTCATTCTCCATTAGTTTTCATCAATTTACATCTCTAGAAACAGTCCCATTTTCATCCATGTTACAAATGGTTTGTCAAAGAGCTTCGTTAAGTTCCTTCCCTGGGACGAAGTTTGTGGCACATGCTAAGCATCGCTGTAAATAAAATGAATGAAACTGTTTACTAAAATTACCTTGATGCATGAAGCCCTTACCCTACTGAGCAGGAAGTTTTAATAATCTTGTGTGTATTGGAACTTCTTTGGGGAGAGAGAGAGAGAGAGAGAGAGAGAGAGTAATGTGGTGATTGGTGAATAAAAATTGTTAACATTATATTCAAACAACAAGGATGCAAAGAGTCATGTTTAAATTGTAACTCCTTGAGAACTCCTTGTGTGTTTTAAGCTGTAATATAAGAGGGGGCATAATGATTGGATGAAGAAGATGTATGACTGTTGAGAAGGGGGTACAAGTGTACAATGGTGTCTGAATCTTTTTTTGGGTTTCAAAAAAGGGTACTGACCATATTTTACATGAAATGTGAAGATAATGATATATGTGTAATTTCATCTATTAATTGTAAATTAAAAAAATGTATATAAAAATTATAAAATGCTTTTACTTTTATATAGTAGTATGATTTATCTCAAGCAGTGTGTAGTTTAGAAAGGAATTTGTATTTGTTAAACTTCTCCTGTCTTTGTTTCTATAGAAAATTGTTTCTTATACTATACAACTTTCAGGTTAAATTCTCCTCACACATCAGCAATTTTGTTCGAAGTTTTGGGCCATCAACTGCAGTTTTCTCAGGTTTGTTTTATTCTTTTTATCTGTTGCATGGGCCGGCCCCCCCCCCCCCCCCCCCCTCTTTTTTTTTCTCTTTTCGAATTTGAAATCAGATTGGCACTAGTTGTTGAACTTTCAGACCATTGGAGTTTTTTCATAGTGTTCGATAAGATGGACAAATTCACCACCAGAATGGATGATCTGTCAGGGCAGAGTCTGGTTTTTGTCAGTCGCACCTATTCTATTTATGCTGTCTTGTTTGGAAAGGATATCAATGCCTTGGATCAGATTGGAACATTTCCAATATTTTTTCTTCTTAATGAAGGCAATTTTTAATATCTCCAAAATAGGGATGGTTTAATTAGTGCTGTGGCGCCGAAATTTATAATATCTATATTAATCTAAAACTGTTTTAAACTGGGGAAAAATTATTTTTGCATACTCGGAGTATTAAATGAAGGAAATGCTAATTGACTCTCTTTATGTTTTTGATAGTAAGATGTTTTATGTCTTTGCTCTGTTGCTTCAGTTACCTAACATCAATCCCATGTGACAGAATTTTAAGTATCATTGTTGATTGTAAGAAAAATCCTGCAAATCTGTTGATAACTTTGTTGACAGTTGCCATTTTGTTGTTGTTGTTGTGGTAGGATCCCAATTCTAAGCATTTAGGAACTACAGTTTGGGATGCATCAATGGTATTTGTCAAATTTCTGGTAATGTCTATCATTATCCTTTTTAGTACCTTAAATTAAATGAGAAAATATATGTGTGCTCTCGAAAATGCTCTTGTTATGTCTTCTCAACATAATATCAACTCCAAATAGTTCTGATATTAGGCTTTGTTGAATGTTGAGTTGAGTTTATTTCATGTAGCTGACTCCAAGTAGTTGAAATCAGGCTTTGTTCAGTAGGGTCGCATTGTATGCATTAATAGGGTATGGTAAGAGAGCGATTCGTAGGCAGATTCATTTCGATGATCCCGACTTGATGGATAAGGCAGTGATGATGTTGATGTTATTTTTATTTCTTTTGTTTCTTGGTCGTGTGTGTGTGTGAGAGGAGGAGGGGTTGTTTAAGCAGAATAGATGACTAAAATGTCAAAACATTGGAATTGATCTTCCCATCAGCTTCTGCTTTATGATTCCTCTCAACTAGCTGCAAAGTCTGTAAACCACTTGCCTGCAATCTAATGGCAGTGATATAGGTTATTGTTATTGTGTTAATTCATATCTAATAATATGTATTCTTCTTACGCCATATATCATTCTGTCAGATCCCTCTGGTTCCTAGGAATTGCTCATTCTACAACAAAATATAAGGATATTTTCCATGTAGAGACCATTCTATTATGGTGGAACTTCTGTTTCGCACCTTTTTCCATGTTGGAGTGGGAGAAAGACTTTCTTGAGAATTGGTTTGGGTTCTGTATGGGTCATGAGTTGCAAACCTATGTTGCATTTCTTTGCAAGCCTGTATGTTTCTAAATCAGCAAAGCTGCGCTTATTTGGTTGAATTACTCAGGAAAAGAATTGCAGAAAGGGAAGGTTTTGCCCATCTAAACTGAAAGGAAAACGTGTTATTGAACTTGGAGCAGGTTGTGGGGTAGCTGGATTTGGTGAGCTTCTTTCTATTTTGCTGAAATTTTCAACATGGATTTTTTTTTTATACATAAAGGCTGGTGTCTGTTTGCCAGTTCTGCTTGAACCAGAACTAGTTTACCCTACTTTATTAGGCAGATTAGGCAGGGCACTGCTTAATGTAATATGGACTTCTCTTTCCAGGCATGGCATTGCTGGGATGTGATGTGGTTTCAACAGACCAAAATGAAGTTATTCCATTACTAATGAAAAATGTTGAACGTAATACTTCAAGGATCATGCAGATGAATCCTGGTTCAGGTGTGCTTTGATACTTATTGACAATCCTCGTAGCAGGTGTGCTTTGATACTTATTGACAATCCTCATAGTGCTATGCATATTTTCCTGTAGTGCTATGCATATTTTGGTTTCTTTTTCTTCTTCTTCTTCTTCATTTTTCCTTTTAGCCTTCTCAAATGCCAATTTTCTTTTGTAAAGTTGTATCTGAGTTTGATTTTAATCTAGGCATCAAATGAAGTGACAATGCCTCAACTATTTGTAGATTTTTTAGCTATCAGAAGATAACGTTATCAAAAATATCATTGTTATGGTAATATTACTGCTCCCTTACATGGAAATTATATTTCTTGTAGATTCATTTGGTTCGATCCAGGTTGCGGAATTGGACTGGGGAAATGAGGATCATATTAGGGCTGTTGATCCACCATTTGACTACATCATTGGCACTGATGTTGTAAGTTCATTGGATGCGATTCAATTTTGCAAAAAAAAAAAAAAAAAATGTTACTAATTTTGTCTATATGTTGGTATGACACTGAAACTGATCAGTAATATTTGGGATTTCTCACTACCAAATGTTACCTTCCAAGCATTGTTTTAATGCTTGTATGTTTGTGTTTCTAGAACTCTCATGGTTTTCAGAAAGGAAATTAAGTTCATGCTTTCTGCTTTACTAGAAAGAGTATTGCTGGACTATATGAGAGTTCTTTGCGTTTTTGTTTTTCCATATCTCTGCAGAAGACAAAATTGTCCAGGGGAAAAATATGCAAGTACATTATCAAGGCATGACACTCATATTTGGGTTCTGCAAGCGTTCATAAATGTTTTGAAGTCCAAAGTAAGTTATTTGGTGGCTCATAGGTTCCTCCAAAACTTCCCAACGTCCCATTTGTTTGAAGAGTAAGGAATGTAAGCTATTTGTCTCTGAGTTTGGTTGTTTTTCCATATGTAAGTCGTGAATTAAGGAGAAAAAAAAAGAAAAAAAAAAGAAGAAAAAACAACATATGCCTGAGATCTGTAAGGTAGGGCCTTGGGGACAATAGTTTTATACGATAGTTTTTAGAGGAGGAACTAAAGTCATTCTAAATGGCAGAGCATGTTCAACAATTTCAATAATAATTTCTACCAACAAACTCTTGCAATTTGTTTGTAAATAAGAGCACACATGTTGGGTTATTTCCTAGAGGTTAGCCACGTAATGGTGACAGGATGGTAAGAGAACCTTGTTGGATGAGAGAGTGGAGCAACTTTAGAGCAAAGTTGAGGACGGGGCAGTGAGATCAATCCCAAAGGACTTTGGAGGCATGGATTCTAGCCTTAAGCCCTTCCCCTTAGGATTAACTTTTGCCTTTTGGAGGAGTGAGAGGAATAGAGAACTTGATCTTCTTGACCTCAAGTATTGGTGCCTTTTGAACTTGAAAGTTAGTGGTGTCTTGTGAACCCGATCCTCTCCATGTGAGGGCCATTTGGTTTTATAGGAGGGGACTAGGTGGAAGCCAACTTGATGGCAAATGGATTAGTCAAGATTGACTCAATAGAATGGCTTGAGGGGTACTTTAGGTCGCATGCATGCATGCATGCCCACCTATCATCACATCCCCCCAAGTTCGAGGTAGGTGTCGGGCTTGCTGTCTTGGGCCACAAGTACAAGGCCTATAAGATCACCAGCCATTTCGAAGTTGAAGGTGGTGCATAAATGCATAGAACTTTCTGTAGCAGGCCAATGACTGGAACGCGCATATTACGCCGCAGGTGCCACATGTCCAGAAGCATGTCATCTCTGTATTCTTTCATATTGGGCCTATTGGCTAAGGCAAGGTGCTACCCCCTTCCAATTGACCGAGAGGTCGGGGGAGGGGTGGAGAGCCTCCACCTTGACCGAGAGGTCGGGGGAGGGGTGGAGAGCCTCCACCTTGACTAGCCTCCACTCCATCCACCAAACCAAAACCATTGCGACATTCCAAAGAATCAAGGTCATAGTTTATGAATTAGGCCATAGAGTGAGGTTCCATTCTAACAACCTCACTGTAAACATCAAGCTCAAGAACATTAGGTCTTGCTTTTGACTCATGTAGGCACTTAGTGCCAGGATGCAATGTTTTGGGCATCTTTAAGAGGAACCAGAGTGGCTTGCAAGCCCTAACTCCCACTGTAAGATAGGTGGGCTATCAATGTGGTGGAGGAACTCAACAAAGGTGGAGGTGAAGTAGAGTTGCAAGGCTATGTGTAGGTCACGTGCCTAAGGTTGTACCTCGCGTGTGGAAGTCAAGACATTCACAACTCTTCACATCGTGGCTGCAATGCGACCTTGCTCATTCAATGTTAATGTGTAACTTTGAGCTCTCAAGATCAAGATGCGTACCTCAAATCAAGGCCATTGAGAAATAACATCTCAAGGCCGTTGAGCGCTTATGCCCAGAGGTCCTAGCAGTGCGTAGCTTAAGGCTTTTTCTAGCACAGACACGAAGTCGCGAGTCACCTCAACTACTTACATAGTCTCGAGAGGGGCATCGGATGTCTTTGAGTGCACATGTTATAGGTGACACGGGTCGTCCTTCAATTTGGTCCATGGGTGACATGTCATGTCCAAGTGTCCATTGACCATAGATGTAATGCAAGATAAGGCCCTTGGCTATAAGATGAAACTAGCTACTAGCCAAATAACCACACACCAAAAAAAAAGTTTCTACAATTGATTGTTTAAAACAAAGGAAGAAGCTCAATAACATCAAGCAAATCACCAAGTCACCAAGCCATCTAACAAATGAAGCAAGAGAGTAACCCACCAAGATGTCCAACCTTCCAAGGCACAAAGCCACAAAGTCACAAACTTACAGAATTGCAAAATAAAAATAAAATAAAATAAAAGAAAAAGGAAAAAAAGCACTTTGTTTAGATAGTCATAATTTATGATAAACTTAAAATGATAACCAAAAAAAGAGGAAAAAAAAAAAGTACTTTTACCCATAAGAAAGTATGTGTAAAAGTAGAGGGTTGTGTAGGAGATACTTCAAACTTTGATATCCTGGATTGGTGGAGGACTAATTCCATTCAGTATCACATCCTTCGTTAAGTTGCACGGGATGTTCCAGTAATTCTAGTGTTTATAGCATCTGAATCTGCATTTAGCTCGGGAGAGCGTGTTCTTGATCCATTTTGTAGTTCCATGTCTCCAAGTACAGTGGAGGCCCTCATTTGTGCTCAAAATTGGTTGCGCTCTTCATCAACTCTTGTAAGTATTTGAGATGCAATGGATGAAGTGGAAGAATACGAGAAACTTGAATATGGTTTGTTTCCTTTTCTTGTTCTTATAGTATTTGATTAGAAGTAATTTTGTATGTGGCCAAATTTTGTTGCGTTTTTCATCAATTGTGACTTGATGTTATTGAGCTTTTTCTTTTGTTTTAAACAATCAATTGTGGACACTTTTTTTTTTTTTTAATATATATATATATACTCTTTTAACACTAAAAATTGGCTGAACCGGACCAATTTCACCCTTAGCCATCACTATTCACTAGCTCATCTCATAAAAGTCCTACATTTTGCAACTAGAACTAATAATAGAAGCCCCCACAATTAGATAACTTCATGCATCCCAAATAATAAAGCCTTACATTCTCTGCTGGCGACGAGGAGGGAAAAAACTTAGAAAAAAAACCCCTAAGAGAGACAATTATATACTCAGATATAGGTAACAGGAGGAAGGAAAAAGTTTTTTTTTTTATTTTTTATACTCATATCTGGGGAAGAGGAGGGAAAAAAACCCTAAGAATCCAAACATATCAAGTTTTCACATATACAAAATAAAAAAAAAGAAAAAGAAAAAGAAAAGGAAAATGACATTTTAGTACCTTCAACTTTGGGGTGAATACCAATGTGGTTCCTAAACTTTACTTTTGCTCAATTTAGTCCAAACTTTTTAAAAGTTCTACTAATGTGGGACATTAATTGACAGAATTTACATTCCATCTATTAAAATTAACGGCTGCTAAATGGGTTGCTCACGGAATTAACATTAACTAACTAGTAGCATAGTCAATTTTAACAGATGGAATGTTAATTTCGTCACTTAATGTCCCACATTGATACAACTTTTAAAAAATTTGTACTAAAGCAAAAGTAAAGTTTAGGGGCCACATTGGTATTCACCCCAAAGTTGAAGGTATTAAAATGTCATTTTCCCACAAAAAAAAAAAAGTACTCATTGGCGACGATGGGAGCCCTTGTTGGTGATGATGCTGACAGGGAAGATCGATGCTGCTGGTTGTTGTGCATGGTGCACCTGCACAGCTTCTCGCACAGCAGAGTGAGGTGAGTTGCTGTGTATCTTTGTGAAAAATTAGCTAGGGTTAGGGACTTGGGGGTGAAAGTATGAGACTGGTCCTCATATAATGGACTAAAATGGCATATTTTTGGTCCTATATAATCAACTAAAACAGCATCGTTTTAAGTGTAACATAAAAAAAAATGATAAACCAGTTCTGTTTGGGAGAGTATGAATCCTCTGATGAACCAATTTAGTCCAGTTCAATTTTTAAGGTTAACTGAAACCGAACTGACACCAAAGTTTTGTTTTCTTCTTTACAAACTGAACCTAACCATATGCATTAGAAAACCGGACCAAAACAGTTTTCCGGTTCGGTTTTTCATTTTGGTTGGGTTTTTTTCACCCCTACTACTTAGGCTAGTTTACTCACCTTTCAAGTTTGTCTTTGTATGTAATTTGCTATGCTAATTCTTTCGCTCAGTGTGTACACATCATGACTCTTAGAAACCATTGTTATTGGATTTACTCATCCAAATATCTAGTTGATTTGGCATTTTGGTGATGAATGCTAATTGGTGTTGTTCAGACATCATCTGTTTCTAGGTCCATGGTAATGTAGTGATATATTTAAGATCATTTCAAGCTGTGTCTATATTTTAACTTCTTTGGATTAAGGTTTATGCAGAGCATCTATTGGATCCACTGTTGCAGACAATATTTGCGCTTTCAGGGCCCAAAACCAGAATTCTGGTATGATATTTTGAACATTTGTCTTTCCATTGAAGCCATTTTTATGGATGCACTCATCTGTTAATGAAATTTTCATTTAGTTGGGGTATGAGATACGTTCCACAAGTGTCCATGAGCAAATGCTTCACATGTGGAAGAAAAACTTTGAGGTGAAAATTGTTCCTAAATCAAAGGTATGTGTAACAATTTTGGAAATTCTTGTCTCTAAGTACTCAAACCTTGGCAGTACCATAATTCTTGTGCATATATGATTGGCAAGTAAAAGATGAAATCAATAATTAGTGGGTTTCACCCAAGAGATCTACTGTGGGAAACATTTTTCTTAAGTACTGCATCAGATGGTCCAAATTATTTGAGCATACATTGGTTATTGGATTAGTTCATTGGCAATCTCCTATAAGGAGCCAATGTAGATGTGGGTCCTTCTTCATTGGAAATGTGCTACACATCTACTTACAGTGATAAAAAATCCATGTTTCGGGTTTAAGCATGAAATAAAAAGTGCTGCTTATGATTCATGTTGATCAAATGAAGTTCCTTGTGTCTGTAACTGAATTAAACCCTTTCAATCCCATGCAGATGGACATTAAATACCAACATCCAAGTATCCAACTTTACATGATGGGATTAAAGCCTCCAGCAGGGAGAACAGAAAGCGCAACTCAGGGAGATGATGAGGGTAAAACAAGGGAAACTGAGCAGGCAAATAATGAGGATGGTGAAAGTAGTTATGGGATGGATAAATTGGATGATTTTGATGGTGACAATGTCAAGGAAGAGGGCATGATGGTTGCAAGACTCCAAAATGGGAAGCTTAGTGACTGGGAAGCTAGAAGATATGGCTCTATGGCTGCTCGGCTTCTTCGAGATGTCAAGATTACTTAGAATTTCAGGTTCGGTAATCTGTTCACTGATATTTTTCTCATATGGACTGGACGTACATACCCCATTAATCTCATTAAGTGGTTTATACCTCGTTATGATGTTTGTTTCCACAAATAAAGCAGCTTCATTTATTTTATGGCTGCATGGCACTTTCTGAGAATAGGCTGGATGTAATTGCTTAGTTTTATCTCATTATGCAATACATTAATGACATGGCAAACCAATTTTATGACTTACAATCACAAAGAAAACCTTCGTCCATTGGCATCGATTAATTTTTGTCATGATGTCATCCTTCATCAAAGCAGGAAGAGCCCAAGGTAATTTGCATTCCTACAGGTACTTAAAAAATACTTGGAATTATATCTTTAGCTGAAAAGTTTTGTAGTCTTTTTTTTTTTAAAAAGCCAATCTGTTATACACTAGTTATTTTCCTGACCAATTTTCTGTTCTCTGTCTTGCCTGTAGCTTCATAGATTTACTTTTCTTCTACTTTTACTTGCAATTCTGGAAATGAATTTTTTTTACCGGTTTAATCAGGTTGGCATGTCATTACTTTTTGAGATGTTAATTTTAAGGAAGACTTATCATCTGGCATGTTTCGAGGAGAACAGTGATTACGTGTGCAATCTGCATGCTTTTCTCATGCTGTCCAACACCACAAAGGAATGCACAAGGGAGAAGTTTTTGAAAGAGGATAGCTTGTGGGAGATTGTGGAAGTTTATTGTCAAATCTTTATTTTTGCATTTTGTAGTTCTCTAATTCTACACTATCTTCATTGTGTTCTCAAGCTGCTTTTCCCCAAATTGGTGCTAATACATTGTGTGTTTTTATCGTTTATTTATTTATTGTGAAGCATTTATCGTTTGTTTGTTTATTTTTCTCAAGGACAAGGGTGCAAGGCATTTTTATTTTTATTTTATTTTCTCATGAAGCCAATAATAAAATAAATAAATTATTGTGATATTTCCTGCAAGGCTGGAATAAGTTAGTGCTCCCTAAAAATGTGACAAATTTGATCTGTGCCCCTTTTATCTACCAAACCATAGTTGTTGCTCATGAGACTCTTGGAAATTTACGGTTGCTATTGAAATAACAGAAGAGGATGTCTTGTGACTGGTTACCTTTATCTCTAAGTCATTGCATGAGTCTACCACCTCAGAAAATTAGAAAACAGATGGGTGAGTAATGCTCATTTCAAGTGACCAGAACCTGCCACCTAGTCCACAAAGAACACAGCACTCTCAACTAAGCAAGCTATTATTATTATTATTTTTTTTATAGCTGTGATGATTGTTGATTGCAGTGGAAGGCAAGAAATATCATATTGGAGGCTACAAAGTGCCCCAATGTGCTTTAATTTCATTTACCTATGGCTAAGGATTCTTATATGCAGTTGTTTCATTAGGTTCCCATGTAAAATCTTCTCATCTTTTATAGCTATGATGATTGATGATTGCAGTGGAAGGCAAGAAATATCACTTATTTTTACTCACTTGTAAAATCTAATAAAAAATTAGGATTGAGATCCAACATCTAAATGGATCATACAATGCAAAAAATCCAAATTTTATTTTTACTCAGTGGATCCCGATCAGACCCAAATCAATGTAACAAGCTTGAGCAACGCTTGGCTCCTAAGAACTTCCTTCTACCCACTATTAGTCTACAACTATGCTAACACCGTAACATACCCATCAAATATCTCATTTAAAATAATTAAAGAAAAATTAAAAGCTAATCTTATCTGCACTCCACATTTCACCTCCTACACTCCCCACTTAAGCCAAAAAAATATAAAAAAAACCGCTTTAATACGGCCTCTTTCAACAAGCTCATAAAACATGACCGCTCAATGGTTCATTTATCTCCCATTATGAGATAAGATTTTAGATTCTATTCCTCATAGATAAAAATTATTCTATTTGTTACTCTTCTCCCCCATTAACAACTAGCCACTAACCCTATCAATGAATATTGATTGGCAAGTAAAAAACATAATAATAAAAGAAACGAACTCATAGGCTTACTCTGAAAAGACCAAAACTACAAGTGAGATCGGAAGTCTGAACATCTCAAGTATTCACTTTATGATTTTACCAAATAATTCGAGTGTAAAAAGGGTTCCAATTTATAACCTGCCTGTATATTATGATACATGAAAATCATATCAGATAAGCTACAATCTTATCTTCATCTGCACCTTTTCATATCATCTAAAGATGTAGACGGCTAAAGTGGGAAAATCAAGAAATTCAACAACAATGGATATTTGAAGATATGAACAAACACCTGTAAAAAGGATCATGTTCTTGCACTAGGAAGTTTCCAGAGACTATATTGTGGCAATATTAGAATGGTTGTACATAATTCGCTTAAGAACTTGACTGCCATTGAAGTATGATGGAGAGCTCGTATCTGGTGTGTTTCTCAAAATGGAAAATGGATCCATATACATTCCCAAGTAAGAAATCAGTGGGTCTGCCCGAGATTTTTTTATGACAAGCCTCAAGTTCTGGGATTCTACTGTGGGAAACTGCAACAACCTCTGATATCCCACTGTCGTGCCATTGATCACATTCTTCCATTTCCCTTTCCCATTTAGACTATCAAGATGAAACTCAATAATCCTCTGTCCCATGTGAATCGGCTCTTGAATTTGAAGAATGTTCAAAGATACTGATTCCAGAAAGTCTAAATATAACACCCAATTAGATTGATTCTCTTCTGGAGCCCAATAAGTGTAAATACCTTCTTGGAGGATATTGCTGGGCTTGAACCGGGAATTGCTAATGCCTCCTCGTGTACTACTCGCATTAAGAAGAGCATTCTTGGCCAAATTATCGGAGAATATGGATCTCTGGAGCTCAGCAAATTCTCGAAGCACTTGTATATCTTCATCTGATATGAGACCTAAAGAGTTTGGGGGCACATTTAGTAACAAGAGACAGTTTCTACCAACTGACTTGTAGTATATATCAAGAATAGTTTTTGCAGACTTTGGAAGTTCTGAAGCGTGCCAAAACCAGCCAGGTCTGATGGAAACATCACACTCGGCAGGTACCCAGTCATGACCATGTGGATCTCCTCCTCGTGAATATCTGTTAGATACATCAACCATAATTGAATGAGACTCTTACAATCCATTTGATACCCGGAAAGAATGAGAAGAAAAAAACACATTCTAAAATAGTTAAGAAAGGATGCCCAGTTTTAAGCATCCCCCTGACTCATTCTCTTGGGAAACTAAACCGAGCTTTACTGTTTTTGGAAAAAACCATAAAATACTTAATTAATTAAGAAAGCTCCTTAACGATGTGAAGTGTCATTTTAATGAATGTACTGTACTAATCAATAAAGGATAAAAGGATATCCACTCTATATAATTTGAGTGAAGAATATGACATTCTCAATTGGACTTTGAAAACCAAGGATATATTCAAGTATGCCTGATATTTCAAAAGAATGTGACCCTTAATAATTAATCAACAAAAAAAAAAGGTCTCTGTAATTCAGCCTGTTTCTCTTAATTACTAATCAGGGGTCACATTCCATTGAGCAATACAGAGAAATCCCTAAGCAGTAACAATTGAGAATGTCATCTACACAAAAATTGTATATCTTTTATAAGAGTATAAGACTTCAACTACAAATGACTTAGAGCAATCTTCATTGAACCATCTCTTATTCTCTTCCCAAATGCTAGATAAATGACAATCCCTCTAGTAAACAAACTCACTAATGGAAGTGAAGTTAAAAAGTGGAGAACTCACTGGGGATCAGTGCCGCCAATCTTTGCATCACTCCTGTTGAAGAGAGACCAACAAGTAGACCCAGCAACACCAGCCTCATCACCAATCCACCTGGTGTCAGGACCAGCATCAGAGAAAATGACTGCCCCAGGCTGGAGCTGATGAATGAGACTAAACCAACTATCAAAGAAATACTCCATGTCCTTCTCCCCCTCCCCCTTTGCACCATCCAACCATACCTCCTTGATCTCTCCATATCTGCTCCAATATAAAAAAAACAAAGCTGCAACTTTAGTTCACTTGAATACATGCGTGCGCGCATACACACACAAAAATCTAAAACCCCAACTTCTAGCATGCTCAAATAGAGTAAAAAAGAAACAAACATACTGGGATAATTTACAAAACCCAGAATAGAAATAATCCAGAAATGCGAATTCTCAAAGAATAGAATCAAGTACTAGTTAAATCAACACACATGAATCAAACCCAAAAGTTGACAAACTAAACAAAGCTTCAGAATCAGTCCAGAATCAAACACATTCAATAAAAATTGCAGACATAATTCATACAAAATAATATGCAGCACAATTTATCCGAAGATACAATCAAGCAGGTTGATCACCATAACAAACCTTCAAGAATCGCTCAAACAAAAACAACCCAACTAACAGAAATTGCAGATAATTACAAAAACCCAATGCTGAATATGAATTCTTCAAAAAAACACAATCAATCATATAGAACCCAAAAACTGGTTAAGCAAAGCAAAGGTAACAACCCAACTAATAAAATTTAAAGATAACTACAAAAACCCAATGCTGAACATGAATTCTCCGACCTTTCAAAAAAAAAAACCCACAATCAAACAAACCCACTTAACAAAAGCCACAATATAATACAAAACTCAACCACAGTTACCAACCAGCCAAAGATCACGTCTCATAAAACAGAGCTGTTGGGATCAAATCTTGTCTTGGCATGTTGACTATTAGTAGGTTTACTCTAGACCCAAACTTCAGTAGGAGTGAGCTTACGATATTCTATTTGAAAATAAAAAAAATTTTATTTTTATTTTTTATAAAAAAGCACGATTACCGGGTGAGCAATTCGGTCATCTGCCCCATGTAGAACTCGTTATACTCCAAAGTCTTTCCGTAAGAAGGCTCATGCCGATCCCATGGAGAAAGGTAAAGCCCCAAATCAATGCCAGCATCTTTAGCAGCCTTTGCTAATTCAGCAACAACATCGCCATTACCATTCCTCCACTGGCTCGACCGAACTGAGTAATCGGTATAATCAGAGGGCCAGAGGCAGAACCCATCATGGTGTTTCGCGGTGAGGATTACGCGGGAAAAGCCCGAGTCCTTGGCGACTTTGACCCACTGAGTTGGGTCGAAATGGGTGGGGTTGAAGACGGCTGGGTCTGCGTGGCCGGATCCCCACTCGGAGTCGGTGAAGGTGTTGGGTCCGAAGTGGAGGAAGAGTGCCATGTGGCCTAGTTGCCATTGGAGCTGAGGAGAAGAGGGGAGGGGTAAAATGGGAAGAGGAGGCGGCTTTGGGTGAGATGAAGAGGAAGAAGAAAAAGTGGAGGATAGTGATAGGAGGAGGATGATGAGGGTGTATTGTGAAATGGGTATTGTGAATTTGGGGGCTTTGATCTTCTCTCTCATGGCTGATGTTAGTTTGGTGCTCTGGAGAGAGAGATAGAGCGCGCTAGTCAGGAGTGAGAAACAATTTGAGGTTTGACCAATTGAGAAGAAATGTTTGCATCTTAAAGAGCACAACGAGAATGGCGCCTCGCTACCTCCTCAATCATGTTCCATTCCATGCTTCCTTTCTATAATACGGCCACGTTAGCATATAAACGCAATGGGAATCCACCCTATATAATGACTGCTAAATGTATGAAGCGTCTCTCCGGTGACCATAATATTAACGAAAATGCCACTTCATTTATCTATTTCATTTACTTTTCCCACCTTGACACTTATGTTTACATTTAATTTTCAAAACACTACTTGTGGTATATATTTTGACAATCCGATTGTTAGATTCGATACCTTTCTTATGCATGCCATATATGCAAAATATCATAGTGATCTACAAGTTAGATTTTAAAAAATATCGTTACAAAAAATAGTAATGTTTTTAATTAATAAAAAAATATAATAGTTCTTCACAATGATAATTTTCAATAGTTAACCATTGGATTACTTCGATTTTTTTCAAACATGACAAACATAAGAAAAGTATATAATCTAACGATCGATTTCTCAAAATATTTGACCTAAACTGGTATTTTGAAAACGAAGTATAAACATAGGTGTCAAAATGAGGTGTAAGGAAAACGTGACCTTATATTAAAATAATAAAAAATTGTGGTTTCAGTCATTTAACTCATTTTATACCTTTCATTTTTTTAGAACATATTGACTGGTAATAGTTTTAATTTATGGTACTTTTTATACTTATGTCACTCAGTCGATTGATTTTCTATAAGAAAAATGACATGGACAAACTTATTTTTTAGTGATACAAAATTTTAAAACATTTTTAGACGTCCTTCATTTTATTTTATTTTATTATTTTTTTTATTTATGCATATTTTTGGTAGTGAATAATATAAATGGGAAAAAAAAAAAACTAAATTCTACCATAAATTACTTTATGTTCTTGCTGATATTGGAGGTATATATATTTAGAGATATCTATGGTATCTCTCTCACGTGTTATGCTATTGATACTAATATTAAAGTCGAATTGACAATTATAAATAAAACATGGGCTTGAACTTGAAAAACAGCTATTAATTTACATCGCATTCATTTGGAGATCATTATTTAATATGTTTCATAGGGTTAAGAGCACAAAGAATCCGCATTGTGCTTTGGTTGGAGACTTTCTCCACCTATAGTTTGAGCTCAAGCCCATGAAGCTGTCTTTTTGTCATCTAAAGGCCATAGTGACTGATAATGTCAAAAAGAGGTATAAACCAAAAAGGGATCAAGTTAGAATGTTAAGTTGGGACAAACTCTGACTTTTTACATCGGTGCGGTGTTTTTCCTACAAAGCTCCAACGAATGAGTTAGTTCTGAGAGCAAATATAGAAAAATATGCAATAAATTGAGTGATCATTCTTTCTTTGCTTGAATGAAGTCCATCATATTTTTAGGGTGATCATGGAGATCATTACTTGATCACCAAGATCTAGCTTTTCGGGATAATATCTAGATTATTAAAGTCTGACAACAAATATTCTTCAAATATCCAAATAGACGTCGGATCAATTAAATGCTCAACATATCTGAACAGCTGGCTTCAAACCGTCATAAGTTAGACAGTTAAATCAGATCGGGATCTTCTTATTACTTTATCCCAAAAGATCACTGTTAGTCATTGAACAAGACTTACAGATCGAGAAACATTTATTACAGATCGGGTAACCTCTTATCCACGTGTCGATCCTCAACAGTATTGACGGTTTTTATCCTCTTCAGTGACCATAGTGACTTTGAGTTTACCGATGTTAATACCTCTTTTAACTTGGGGCATTCGCATCGGCTTCTCATAAAATTAGTTTTGGAACTTGAAATTTCATTTAATCTGGGAGATGGGATGATAATCATAATAATTTTCATACTACAAGAGATTCTGGCAAAAGTTAGAGGTTCCCAAGTTTTACCACAATAATTTTTAATATGAAAATTTTATTATGTGAAAACGGGTTTGAGCATAACTTTAAAGAGATACGTGAAAAAATAGTTCTCCAAAAATGATTTTAGAAAAAACTAATGTAAATGGGCCATTGAATATCTTTTGTATTTTGATAAGGTTGGACTGGCTACCTCTCATAGGGTAACAATTCACTCAAACTTTATCAAAATTCAAAAGAACCAACTTGGATGGTGTTCTTACTTTTATTTCATCTTGATATAAAATAATGTGTTCTCACTAGTTTTTATATTTAATTTTCTTTTGGAATGAAGTTATGGATTTCATTCTATATGGATGAGGATTAACCCATTTGTTACTTTTCTTTCCACTAATACAAACCCGACCGATGTATATTGTTTGGTATATAAATAAAAAAAGTTAATTGATCTTACTAATTACATCTTGTCCTTGAAAGATCAATTGTTGAATGATTTTGGCCTCTTTATTGGAACTTTTGCTACAATGAGACAATTTAAACGGTTAAATTCTTCATTCCTTATTTATTTATTTTTAACTTTCGACCTAATGAAACTTATCCATATCTCAAACGTTCCCAAATATTAATGGGAATTCTTTTGTGTACTCAAACTCGATTCATCTCTTCCAAAAATAAAAATATATGCTACTAAACCAACACGTCATCGGCAACTATTAAAATCATTGAAGGAATGTGATATCTAGAATGTATAATACAATTTTTTTAACAAATGAGTTTGTCTCGGTGCTTTGAGTGCAATATGAAATGGATTAGAGGTCCATTTGTATTAGTTTTTTTTTTAAATCATTTTTGGAGAATTATCTCTTCACATATCTCTTTAGAGTTATGTTTAAATTATGTCTTTACATATCAAAATTTTCATACTATAAGTAATTATGGTTAAAGTTGTGTAGACCCTTAACTTTTGCCACAATCACTTCTAATACGAAAATTTTGCCAACCATCCTACCACTCTTCAATGCCCAGGTCCTGGGCCTAGCCCATCTTAGCTTTGTCTCATTACCAATCTTTTCTGTCCTCTCTGTATTACCAATTTACTATTCTTCTTTATTAAGGCCATTTTCTTTAAGATGGGATAGGCCCACGACCTGGGCATTGAAGTTGGAGGTAATGAGTTGGGCTATATTGAAGCCCAATACAATCTCAACAATTTTAAGTTACTTGTGATGGGCCTAGCCCTTTTCCTAAGGATCGAGTTTTAGTGAGTATGAGCCTAGCCTTCAAAGGTAATCTTAAAAAAGCATACTCCAACATTGTTTAGGGGCTATTTGGCAAATTTAAAAATTTGGCCAACTGAGGATAAATCTGTTGTTTTTAGTCAGTAATGTTTGGTAAGTACTTATTTTCTGCAAATCAGTTCAGTCTTATCCAGAAAATGAGATATAAACACTATTTTTTTCAAACCAACTGGAAGTTGATTTATATAAAAACTACATAGTAGAAAAAAATCAGAATTGGCCAGACCCAATTTTCAAAGTTCCCAAACAATCCATTAGATTAAGTTCAAATCCTTTTACAAAATAAAAAAAATTTATT
Source organism: Hamamelis virginiana (assembly GCA_017140935.1). Lineage (NCBI taxonomy): Eukaryota > Viridiplantae > Streptophyta > Magnoliopsida > Saxifragales > Hamamelidaceae > Hamamelis > Hamamelis virginiana. Next base: position 2,594,659 of record JAESVK010000152.1, on the reverse strand, counting down.
TAGTTATAATGTAGCCTAAGTGGTATCATTATCTTTTCGTGAAGAAATAAAGAGTTTGATGTGCTAACTCAAAATTGAAAAAAGAAAGGCTTATACGATGTTCTTGTCCGATACCCAATTAAAAGAATGTATGCACATATATGTAAATTTTTTCTGCATAATTTATATGCTAATATGAAGTAATACGCAACGAGGCTTGAACTTTTTGTGGCAATCTTAAAGGGGATTCGGATTTGCTAGTGATCTCAACCTAGATCACTAGGTAGTGATCATTCTGGTGTGGTCAATCTTACAATAAGACTACCCTAAAAAGTAAAAATAAATAGAAAATCAAAATGGCTGAGCCAATATTAGAAATAACAAAAATACTGAAATGCTAATAGACCTCCATATGGCTAGCTGCAAAATAAATTTAAAAAAATTGACATTGGATTGTAGACCCTTCTTATGTATGTAAGGCCTGTCAAAAATCATAGTGGTCTATAGTCAGTTTCTGAAAAAAATTGACGGTAAAAAAACGATGATATTTTGAAGAACAGAATAGTCACAACTTTTTATGACATTTTTTTAAAAATTGGCCTTTGGATCACTATGATTATTGCTCAAAATTAAATGAGCGAGAAATATAGGATTATTGCTAAAAAAATTTGTCTTTTAGTACCCAAGTCGAGACAAATAAATAAGGACCTTTGGATCTCTTCAAGGCCTTATGTGGCGCCATCATTGAGATCACTAGCAAATCCTGATCTGGATAGGAATATCATGCATATATGCATGCTAAAAATCATATTGATTCAATAGCTAATTTCTCAAAGTACCAACTGTGAAAATCTTTAATAGCTTTCACAATAACAATTTTTAAAAACCAAGCACTAATTAGATCAATGTGATTTTTGATATATATGATATATGCATAAAAATAGTATCTAAACCAATAGGTCGATTTATCGAAATACCTATACCGATCTTTGATCCCATTTCGGATAAACACACGTTATTACGGGCCTTTGTTATAAATTCAAGACGCTTTAAACATAAGGCCGGCCAGATGGATCCCCAAGCTTTGGGCCCAACCCTTGTAAGAAGAATGATCCCTGCAAATTAAGTACAAACTCCTTTTCAATGCTTCCACTGGAACTTTATTCTATAAGCATATATAACACAACCAAAACAAGATCGAATACAACTAAGTATAATCCTATTATCAATATATATACTCAATATTGAGTTTAATTTTCATGAAATTGGAGCAAATTACGTCATGAAAATCCAACAACAAAATCTCGGACTATCAATTCAAGTCGTAAAAGCGACAATTTTGTATTCCAGTTGGTAATGGTAGTCGCATGATTGCTGCATTTGAACTGAAAACTCATCTACTTTAATTTCCATGCAGGCATCAATTACAATTTAAAGCTAGCTAGAAGAGATTTAAGAGTATTGGTTATATATCAAAGGAGTTTGCTTGGTTGTTCCAACTAAGTTTGACATGTTAGGAGACACTGTGGGTGAGGTTTTAGAAAAAATATTTATTGTGATAAGGAAAGATGTTTACAAAATGACAAAGACACGGTGAAGCTAAATAGAACGTGACCTCTCCCTTTCCACCATTAGGTTTAAGCAAAGAATTGGAGATGACAGTACGTGGGTCGAGTTAATCGAGTAACCTGCTCCATCCTGTCTCTATTAAGAAAGTTGGCAAGTTAAATTAAACTTATATAAATAATACGATCGATGTGCAATTTTATTTTGCTTCTTATAATGATTAATTGTACAACTTAAAATGGAATGATAATTTATACCATCTGTGAAAAGCAACTGTACATTGCCAATTAAATTGTAAAGGAAATGAATCTATCATGGAAGAAGCCAAAATTCAACAAAATAATTATAGTAGCAAATGTTAATTTGCATTTTATTCTACAGATAGAGTTGGGAATGAGATAATTAACTTGTTTGGTTTTAGGGTTAATGGTCATGTTTTAAGGAATTTTATTAGTAAAATCATATTTTAATTTTGATAAATAATGTTCGTATGTGCATATATATAACTTTGTAAAAGATGTAAATTAATTAGTTGAATTAGTAGAATTAACTTGTTTTTGAGGGGCCTTTTTGGATTTATGACATTTATGTAATGGGTTATATACCCATAGGTTTTGGAAAATATTAAGTGAACCAAATTTTTTATACTAAATGATGTGTCAGAAAAACATTGTCTTGAAAAAGAAAAAGGCTCACTCAATATTTTAAAAATCATTCTACCCTAAGTTCAGAAGGAAAGAATGAGCTACCATTAAAAAATGATACCTTTATCATTTTATGTTGAAGCCTTCTACTCCTTTGAGCCAATGAATAATATTACTGAAGAGTTTTGGTCTAAAAAGTTGTAAATTTTGAACGAAAAAGCTAACTCCGGGGTTTTTTGATTTGACTTGTTATTACTTTAGCTTAAACAATCATAATTTTGTTTTTTATGTAGGCCAAAATTTTCAAAGTATTTTAGGTACTTTCTCAAAATAAAATATTACTTTGAAAAAACACCATAGTTGTTGCAAGGCTTTTCGTGAATGGAAGTCAAAGTCATTTGATTAAATATTGTTTAAATATTGTGTATATATCTCACCCTCGGACCCATAGAAGAAATTGCTTTTGTTATGTTTGAGCCAAACACACTACTGTAATGTTTAAGTTCAAATTTACACTGTACATTAAAAGTTAAATTTTTATTTTTTTTTAATCTGCCCAAAAGAATTTTATTAAATTAAGAAATGATTAGTTCAGTTGGCGAGGACCATGACTCTCATCTAAGAGATTATGGATTTGATTCACGCTTTTGAAAAATTTGTATTGGTTTGATTTAAGTGGTGGACTTCACAATTTTCGCGCTGCGGGTCCCTTCCCCTACGTTTACCGTGTGACCAAAAAAAAATTTAAGAAATGATTATAGGAGCCAAACTTGCACCCTGCAAGTCTGCAACAAACACCTAAGCCCCACATGTACAAAGGCGCTCATGCCATCATGCTTAAAGATCTTTTTAACCGATGGATAAAAGAATTTAGATTTTTCAAAGACTTCACGGTATAAAATTAAACCTTATAGTATAAATCTTTAATTAAACTCAAGGGTGACTTTGAGATTATTTTTCCTAAGAAACTCAAATTTAAACCATTTTAAATGATTGTTATTAGACATATCAAAATTTTGGATTTCCTTTTCTATCAAATTTTATGATAGTTAGCATAATATTATTACATGAATCATTATATATATATATATATATATATATATATATATCATGCCACGTCAATATAATTATTCATAGTTAGCAATGCTCTAATAATTATATAAGTACAATTACTTACATGGTGACAATTGATATGACTTATCATATTAATATATTATAGCGTTGTATTAATTATCACATCATGTAATTGATATTAAAAAATTGGTTGAAGCTTTGGTTTGTTTAATATTTTAAGTAAATTACCTTTGAGAATTTTTAAAAATAAAGAGATGTCTCTCGAGATTTTGAAAATTATATTTCCCTTCCTAACTTTTTATGCATGATTGTATAAACCTCTTTCTATTAACCTCTTTATAATATTAGGATTTTATATCACTAGATTCAGAAATTTTTTTAGCATCCATAATAAATGGCCGGACGGAGAATTTGGAAGTATTAATGATCTCATGGTATAAAATTTGATCTCATGTATGATAGCTCTAACTTCAGGAATTTTTGGATAATTTTTTCAATAATTAATTAATTTCTTTTGGGATTACAAACATGAAAGCCTACCTATCAACTTTTTTTCTTCCATTAATGGCCATTAACATTAATCCTCCTTTCTATTTCTACAATAACCAATATGAAAAAAATACAAATAATAAAATAAATTAAAACTAAAAAATAAATCATCATGACAGTATTTACAAAAATTAAAACTTCGCAAACCTATTACGTTCTCCATTTAAAAGAAAATCCGTGAGCAAATTAAATATAATCAATTGTTTTTTTTTTTTGTTTTTTTTTATAAATCTTAGAAGTGACAACTGTAAATCCAAAATTCAATAGTTGACACCCTTCAAAATTTTAAATTAATTGTATAATTATTACATGGTAACCATATAGATAATTATGCAAAAGAATAGCTGCTTACTTGAAAATTTTGGTTGATTTAACATTTTTGGACCTGAAAACCCTTGATACGTACGTACCCTTCAAGGTTTCAAACCCAATCTTACCAACTCAATCGGACGGGTAAACATTGTTCACCAAAGAATACCCTTTTGAAATCTGAAAGCGTGCATGAGATGATTGATTGATTGATTCCCATCCAAGCATGCTTACATATCAGACATATAAATAGATAGTATCCTTTTTTTTTATTTTTTTATTTTTTTTTATTTTTAATATGGATGAAACATACAGTTATGATCTTATAAGGACGTTCTTATATTTTTTTATCATTAATTCATTTTCATTGGGATAAGTATTTTGAAAAATTGACCGTTGGAATAGATAATCTTCTTATGTATATTATGTCTGCCCAAAATCACAGTAATCCAACGGTTGGTTCCAAAATACAAACTATTAAACAATTGTTATAATATTTAATGGTAAATACTATCAGAGTATTTTACGTGCTGTATTTTGAAAACTAATTATTGGATCACTGTAATTTTCAATAGACATGATATTCATAAGAAGATTTTCCCATCCAATGGTCAGTTTTTCAAAATATCTATTTTATAGCTCCCAAAAGTGATAGGCTAATACTAAGATAGGTAAGAACGTCCTTGCCTAATCATAATTCTGTTAACATATAAGTTTATGGGAGGATTTGTATTTTTAGCCAATTTGTGATGGATATTTTGAAAAATTAATATTTGGACTAGATATTCTTCTTATGCATGTCATACATGCCAAAAATCATAGTGATTAGATGATTGATTTGTAAAATACAGACTAAAAAATTGTGACTGTTTTTATTGTTGGATAATATTATAGTTTTTTACAATTTGTATTTCAGAAATCGATCTTTAGATTAATATGATTTTTGGCGTGCATAACATTTATAAAAGAGTCCAATTCAAAAGTTGGTTTTAAAAAATACCTATCCTAGATTGGCTTAAAACCCATATCCTTACTCCTATGGCTTCCAAACAGGTAGGCTAAAGCTAAGATAGGTAAAGACATCATTACCTTATATGAATCAAAAACCAAGACCATACCCAAATCTTATCACTTCAACAAGCACAATCTAAAATGTACAAGAGGGCGTTGAAGAAGAAATATATGGAGAGAGAGAGAGAGAGAGAGAGAGAGAGAGAGAGAGAGAGAGAGAGAGAGAAGAGCAGTGGATAGTGGTGATCCGTGCATGTTTCCAGCGAGGGGTTGCAACGGCAGCGGTGAGCTTTCATGTGAGGGTTTGAGATGCTTGGGGTTAGGTCGCACGAGTAGCTGGATTGGTTTTTGGGGGGAAATGAAATGAAATTGGGGAAAAGAGGATATTCCATTTGGAGTTCTGGATAGTAGCACTCCTATATATGTACATACTAGTTCGTGCACACGTGTGTTGCACGTGAAATTATTTTTATGTTATAAATCAATTTGACATAATTTTAAATTAAATATAAAAGTATTTTCTTAAACTGGGTAGCTAGCTCTAAATATTATCAAGTAGAAAATACAACAAACTTGTGAAACTACCGTCAATCTTATTGACATAAACAAGCTTACCATATTTTTATATAGAAGCTTGAATAAAAAGAACCATGTGCCAAATTAAGAATCTTCATATTTTGCAGTATTCTTGGATTGAATCACCAAGATAGAAAACCCTTCAACTTTATATCACATACATATCCAAATCAAAGTGATTCCCATGTTTTAATGGTAAGAATTTTAGAACCTTGTTGTATTCGTTTTTTTGGTCAAAAGGAAATATGTTGTATATACATGGTTTCATTTCTCCAAGAGGAAATAAAAATAAAAAACCAAAACACCGTTAGGATGTTTCCTTCTTTCAAAGAGCATTTTTTTTGGAAAATAGTTTTAAAAAATACAATCCCAACACATACATATAACATTTTTTTTTTGGGTGACCGAGAGGACAAAATTAATTTTAGAGCAAAGAACATGCACCTATATATATATATATATATATGAGAGAAGAAGTTTGAATTGTAATCGCTTAGACTATACAAATACTATGAAAGATTAGTATTTTCACAGTAATTTTTGAAAGAAAGATGACTATACATTTTAAAATTCGGGTAAAAAATATATTTTTAATGAATTCAGGTCTTTCATTTATTATTAAAAGGAAAATTTGATGAAAAAAAAAATTAAATCATTAACCATATTCGGCCATGAATTCCAATTTAAAACGGTTTATTTAAAATTAAAAATAAAATAAAAACATGTAAATTTTCTAGATGAGTAATGTTACATACCATTGCAAAAAAAAAAGCTACAAGAAAGAAATTCGAATAATTTTGAAAATTCACCAATGAAAAATTTTGAAAGTTCATAATATTTTTTTATTTTTAACTATTTAATATAATTTATTTGAAAATTTTCAATGTTGCCATGTCGGCCGGTTGACTTGGTTAAGAGGGTCAGGTTCTCAAATAATTTTCCATGAGGGTTATTTCCAAAAAAAAAAAAAAATTTCGTTGGGTCATTTTAGAAAAACACTATGGGCAAACTTACCTAGCAATTGCAGTTGAATAAACAGGAACATAAGAGGAGAGCGAGTATATAGTCTCAGCAAGGCATCCCACAACTATCTATTTTGGAACGACAGAGTCTGAGACTGCCAGGCTGGCAATTCCACGCATGGCGATTCAGAAACAAAGCACGAATCTTGATAATGATTTTCCCGCAATTTTTACTCAACTCTCGCACATACGCACGTACACGCACGCAACGGAGCGGCGAGTGAAGTACGCACGTTATGACGTCATCACGATAGCGACACTCTGTTGTCTGTCGAATCCCAGTTAAGGCCTGTTTGACTTTTCCTTCCTCCTTTCAAATTTCGTCAGGAGCCCCTTCTCTTCCCTCTATTTCACGCCAATCCCAACAATTATATATATAATTTTTTTGCCTCCAAAAAAAAGAAAAGAAAAAAGAAATATATATTTTTTGATCGAATCTTTATAGCTTGATTAATTAGTGTCATTAGTCTTAGGGCAGCTTATGGATGGGATTATGATTGGAGAAGGATTCTAATTCAACATAATTAAGGTTCAATTACAATATTAATGAAATTTAGATCCAATTTATAATTGAATTAAACTTTATAAATAAGTAGATTTAAATCAAATTCGAATATCTTTATCTAAAATCATTTTTGAAAAACTATCGATCTCTTAATTCATGTATCTTTTAAAGTTAATTACAGCTAGACCATCTTTTTTCATATACTAAAATTTTAATGTTAAAATTTATTATGGCTGATGTTAGAATATATGTCTAGCTAGTTTTGACCAACCATCTTATCATATCTCCAATCGTCTAAATGTGATTATCATTCTATCTTTTTAGATTCAGTAAGTGATGTTTAGGATTCCAAAAATAAATTTAAGCAAAATTAATCCAAACAATCCCTTATTATATATAGCATAACTTTCTTTTATATGAATAATTAAACAAATTTATTAGTACATGGACGTCATAGCTAGGATTTAAAAGGAATACTTATTATAAGACCATCACTCGGGGTCTTTTTAAAGTGGAGTTTTGAAAATGGCAAATTTGATGCGACTTCAATTTTCAATATCATATAAAATAATAACGTTGTATTCTTATTTAAATTCAAATAAACTATATAAGAATTTTTGACTTTATAGTTAAATTATGATCGAATGTCTTTAAACTTTACAGTCGGATTGGAGCTCAAATATGTTGGTAATTTTGTAAAAACACCGAATTCGGATTTGGACTCGCATTTACATGTATAGAGTCAAATTCAAATTCACCTTATGTTTATAGGGCAAGACCAGGATAGGGTTGATATATATGTCAAGTCTCTATATATCTCTGGCCCCTATTTATCTTTAGGACTTCAAATCTTAGAAAAAAAAATCGTTAAGCCTTTAAGTAAAACATATTTTTGCAAATATATGTACAAATAATAATAATAATAATAATAATAATATAAGGTAAGGTTTTGTTTATATATAATGCACACCAAAAATCACATTTATCCAACGGCTGTTATTTTGTTAAAGAAAATACCTTGATTGCTAGAGAGAATCTGGAGAAATTGAAAAGAAGCTAGATGGACGTAGAAATATGCTTCAAGTCGTGTTAGGTGGCTTCCCTTGAGACAATATTTGCCCTCACCAATTTCAAAATTAATATACATTGGGTTGCCGTTGATTTGCCTTCCGAATATACATATCTTTATAACCCAATAGACATCCTATTAATTTATGATCCTTAGATCTCAATTTGTTGTTGATTCTATGCAATTTTACGATGTGAACCACTCCACAAGATCTTGACTAATTAAGAACAGAACTAAACCGATCAGAGCCAAAATGTGCATGGACCGGCTCAATTTGATCCCTAGCCATTATTGTAATAGCTAGAATACTGCATTTTTTATGAAATATTTTGTAAAAATAATAAATGGTCAAAAAGTCTACTTAAATGATAGATTTTGGAAAAACTTTCTTCTACAAAGTTGTTCAAAATGATGTTTTCTAGTGGACAACGTGGCTAGTTTTCTTAAAAATAATGTATTTTTTCATAAAACGGTAAAAAATCAAAATTGGTGGGGGTGGACTAATAGCTTGAGATGTATCAACATCCGCTCCCTAATATATAGTATCAATTAGGAAAATAGGCCAAAGAAGGGGGGTACAAGTGCAAAATGAAAAAAACCTTGTCAAAAAACAAGTATTTTCTTCGTGTTATTAATATTTAATAACAATTGCTTTAATATTATAATAAATGAATCAAATGGAGACTGCAAAATTTTCTAACTTAGTTTGCCAACCGTTGAGAAGTGAGGACAACCGAAGTATGCATATATCTTTCCGATCTCTCTAAGAGTCAATGCAGATGACGACACTTGTCTCTTTTGTTCTATATTTTTTAAATGTACATGATAAATTTATTATATTATTTGCTAATTTATCTATTTGATAGAGAAATGAAGACTAGCTCTGGCCTCCATGTTTTTTAAATTAGAAGATTCCATGGTGCTGAAGAAAAGACAGAGAAGAAGGCTTTAATATTTCATAGAAAATCTTTTTTATTTTATTATATTAGGTTCAGTGCTTTTTCTGTTAAAATGTCAAACAAAGACTCTTTCTCAATCTCAATTCATTCAAATATACACACACACATACATAGGTTTATATATTCGAGCTTATCTGTCTGTCGGTTCGTTTGCATGCGTATACATGCATGTAAATACAAAAATATTCAAATATTTATCCAATTATATATATATATATACACACACACTGATACACATGTAGATACGTAGGTTTATTAAACTCTAGACTTTGTTAAACAGATTATTACTTTTGACTGTCCGCAGGATTAGGAGTGAGAGAGGCAGTCAAATTGGCAGTAACCAGCTTTTTTCTTTATTAATTTTACTACTTATTTGGCAGGATAATATTAATAAAATGATCATATTAAGCCTTATGATAATTAATCTGTTTATTACTGCAACTTAATAGTGATTTAGCCTCTAGCTATTAGAAGGCATCACCAGAGCAGTGGTTAATTTTCCTGGTGACTAGCTTGCACTGTAAGGTTCAATTACAATAGAAAATGGCAGTACGTCTCTGAGCTCTATTATATCCCGTCGACCAAAAAGATAAAAATGTTTAATTGCACATGCATAAAGTAGATTAGGATATTTAATTTATGGATTAAAAAAAGGTTTAAATTGAAACAATGATTGCTTTGTAAAGTAGAAAGGTCAAGGAAATGGGTTAATGCAAATAATAATTTGATATTGAAATAGAGATACGAATAGGGATATATGCGTGTTTGTAGGCACCAAACATGAAAATAAGAATATATGCTTCAAGCTATCTCTCTCTCTCTCCCTCTCTCCTGACAGTATAAACTAACTTTCAAATGCCCACTATATATATATATATATATATTTTTCTTTTAATTGTTATTTTTTTTTTTTTTTTTTTTTTTTTTTTTGGGGGACACTGCCTCCAGTATTTTAACATTTGAAAAGGTTTCCTCAATTGGGTAAAGAAAACTGAACCAATATTTTAAAATTTGAAATCGTAGAATTGAACCATTGAGGATTTAAGCAAAGTTGTCAGTCATCCAAATTGGCTTGAAATTGAATGAGGAATAATTGGGAGTGTGACTGTTTTGTATATTGGGGATTTGCGGGAGAAAAAAAAAAAAAGAGTTAGTTCATATTTTTTGGCCGAGCATTTGAAGAAATCAAATTTCACTGCCTTTTTTATATTGGCCGGGTCAAGTTTCAAAGCCCTAATTTTCTTTCCCTTGCAAGAGGGGAAAGGATACAATTGGTCTAATTAGCTACAAGGCTAATGGTACAACAAAAGAAAATACTTCCATCCTTAAAGGAAATGCTTAATTATATTTATTATGATAATTTTACTAATAAGAAAACATCATTAATGATACTGATCGAGGATGGTGTAAGAGGTTGTAGCAATTAATGTCAGTGATGCGAATGATGATCGATGATGGTGATACTATGAAGTTTGTCAGCTGTGGATCAATTACACCTAATTTACAAAGTAACTTGGCTAAGTAATCAAAGTGGTTGAATTTAAGCATGTCTTGGCTCAAATCAAGTGACCTTAGAGCTATTACCTCTTATCGAGGCAACAGAAAATAAAATTTTATTGAGAAAAAAAAAAAAACCCATCTAGCTTTAGATGCCACAAGTGCTGTTTAATTTCTAGGACTACAAATTAAATTTGACTGAATTTTAATTGTGGACTTAATTCAATAAAAGCCTTATCCCACCTATATATTCTGGGTAGTTTTTCAAACCCTAGCTACTTTCGATCACTATTCCTCTCTAAGTAAGGTCAAATTTTCTGTAGAATCATAAGCCAAATGTATTTCTCTCTACCCTTTTTTTTGGGGACCTGTTATTATCCTAATTAAAGTACTTCTAGGGAGCAAAGTCCATACTTCTCCCAAGCCATTCAGCTTTTAATTAGAATTAACATAAGTCCAATTAACTTGCATGATTTAGTAATATATATATTGACCATTTGCAGGCTAAAATTTCATTAAATTAAAAAGTTTGTTAAAAAAGAAGTAATTACAATAATTTTTATGAAGAAATTCGCAATTATTTCAATTAATACTCATGGGGCAGCTCTTGCATCTTAATTCCTCCATGGCAGCCCTTGTTCTCCCCCCAACCACAGAAAAAAAAAAAGAAAAAGAAAAAAACAACACTTATTCATGTAACAATTAATGAAATGAGCAAATTTCATAATGCAATAGATCGAATTGAATGAGGGGCATCTCCAAATGATGTAAGAAACGATAGTGTGTATCAATTAAATTAGATAATTTAATGTTTAAAGTTTCTGGATAAAGAGGTCAAACAATTGCGTATGATACGGTTGTTGGGACACGGTCATGTTCATATATTATAATGCATGCAATTATATGTTAATTAATAGTATTTAGGGCTTAACGTGGAACACTTCTTCCCTTATAGCTAGCTAGAGTTTTCAAACATTTTAGTCTAATAAATATTGTTTTTTAATGAAAATTTATTTAATCAATTATAGATTAATGTATTTTTCCCTGTAGCTAGGCCTTTTATTAATTATCATGTCCCTCACATGCTTAATATTAATTTTCATGTTTTTTTTTTCCTTTTTCCTTGCGAATCACATGGTTTGATTGTCACATCAAGGTTGGTGATTCACGGGTTGATCAGTTAAGTTGGATCGATCAACCGTCTGTTAATTTGGTGGGTCAAAACCTTGTTCAAAAATGGTTCTAATTAAGCTGAAGAAGTAATTGAAATTAACCAATTAAGAATGATTAATATATTGGCCGAAAGAGTTGAATAAGCCTAGTCTAATTAACCTAGCTCATGCATATATGGTCTGATTCCATTTTCTTAATTCGATCTTTTAATTTTCTTCATCGTGTGTAAGTGTAGATATGTAAGAGAATACTTTATATATATTATATTTTGATTAATACTGAAAGAAGAAAACACAAGCCAACTTAAGAATTAATCATGGAAAGTTTTTCTCCCTTTCCTCACATTAATTAGTTTATGTGTATTATCCAATCTCTTTAATATTAATTAATGTAACATGGGATGCTTCCTTGAAATTTCAATATGTCAACCAACATGGAAATATTCTTAATTAGTCACGGTATTATCTATTATCTTTAAGAGTTTAACATTTTACAAAAAGAAGATAGCTCCAAATTTTGAGTGAAGGGGTGGGGGTCTACAAAATTGATTGATGGCCGGATAATTAGTACAGTGGCTAGCCATTCCCAAATTGATCGATGGCCTACAAAATCAAGTAGGCCAGCCAATTGAAGGGGTGGGGGCCTCTATTTCAATGCTTCGTCTAGGCAGTGAAAGGAGACCCCAATGAGGGAATACAATACTTACCAGAAGCGAGGGTGAAATTGATTAGTCTATTAGTTGTGGAAAACACAAGCTGTGTGGCATAGAGCTAGCTATGACGAGTCGACAATTCAAAATAATGGCATTGATTAGTCAGTCCACAAGACACCTGATCAGACCAAGTACGTAAAACCTGATAAAAAATGGGCCCATCAATATGATCATTCTCATCAGTCACACTACTCCTTCTCCCATCTACAGTATACAAACCGTACCCGAATAATTGAGACCATGTTATCCATCAACTTCTACATACATATATATACACATCAATATATACACGTATGTATCCATTTGTTTTCTTTTAGGTACTTAATTACACGTATAAGTAATTAAACTTATGAGGATTTCAATTTAATTTTAATCAATGAGATATATTTCTTGAAAACTCGACCATTGGATTAAATATTTTTTATATAGATATCATGAATGCCAAAAATTATAGTGATGTATAGTCGATTTTTAAAATACAGACTATAAAAACCTATGACAGTATCCAATAGTGAAAAATATAGTAAATTTTTTCAATTTGTATTTTAAAGACTAATTAATTATTGGATTACTATGATTTTTGGCATTCATGCATGCGAAGAATATCTAATCTAATGATTGGTTTTTTTTTTTTTTTTTTACATTCACTAAAAATTCAAATTTTTATAAAGATACTTGTAAGAAAATTACTTTGTATATATATATATGTATATATATATATTTGCGGGTAGTTGTGGTGGACTTTGATATGGAAAATGACACAATTGAAAGGCGCAGCCATCATTTCAACTGGGGCTATTATATATTTCTACAGAAGAAGACTTTGGGTCCATTAGAGGGAAAGAAGAGACTGAGTAAGGTTATATATAGGGTTCCAATATGTGAGATGGGAAGTCAGTTCTCTCTTGGGTAGCTAATAATCATAGAGTTAGAAACTGATTGAACAGGCCTATCGTCCCTTTTGACTTGTGTATCTCTTAATAAATATAAATAAATAAATATTGAGTAATATTTTTCAAATGCCCTAACAAGTCTTCATCTCTTAATAAAAGGCACTGGCATCACACCATCAAGTTTTCATTAGACGGAACTGAGAGACCTTTGTTGGTTCCTTTCCCAGCTCAACAAAAAGATCATTATTACACTTGAGAAAGAGAGCGAGAGAGAGATGGGGAGGGCTCCTTGTTGTGACAAGGCAAATGTGAAGAAGGGGCCATGGTCACCTGAAGAAGACTCAAAGCTCAAGGAGTACATAGAGAAGTATGGTACTGGTGGGAATTGGATTGCGCTCCCACAAAAAGCTGGTAAGATTAAATCAAGAACTGTGATGAACCCATTTCATAAAAATGGTTTCGATTTGTGGGTTTTCTCTCTCTCTCTCTCTCTCTCTCTCTCTCTCTCTCTCCCCTATATTGTTCTTGCTCTCTTTGTGGCCGTTTCTAATTAAAGGGGTTGGCTTAATTTGGATCAGGTCTGAAGAGATGTGGGAAGAGTTGCAGATTGAGATGGCTAAACTATCTCAGGCCCAACATTAAACATGGTGAATTCTCTGATCACGAAGATCGAATAATCTGCAGCCTCTTTGCTAGCATTGGAAGCAGGTACACCCATTTCCATTTTTCTAAATTTTTTTTTTCCATAATTTTTCCCCTTCTTGACAGTCACCTTCACCTTAAGGTTTCCCAAACTGATATGCATATAATATATATATTCCCTCCTTTTTGTTCCCCTAATTAGCATCTGCCGTAATGAATGAACATTAATCATGAAAAAAGGGAAAATAAAGAAAAGGAAAGAAAACAACAAGAGAAAAACTTTCTGGGATTTTGTTTTCTTTTTAAAAATTAAACTTGCATATTACAAGAATCTGCCTCTCTCTCTCTCCCTCTCTCTCTCTCTCTCTCTCTCTCTCTCTGATAATTAATTCTAGTGCATGCATGCCAAGTTTAGATCTAAAAATCAACACCTACTTACAGCTGTTAAGAGAAAAACTCTCAGTGTTGTCTTCTTATGGAACTTATTCCCTCTAAGTGCAGGTGGTCAATTATAGCAGCACAGTTACCAGGCAGGACTGACAATGATATCAAAAACTACTGGAACACCAAGCTCAAAAAGAAACTTATGGGCATGCTTGCTTCTTCTTCTTCTTCTTCATCTCACAGAAAATTACCTCCACCACAATTCCCAATAATATCTCCTCTTCAAACACCACCATCACTATACAAAGACTCCATAACTACTACCACTTCATATAATTACAGTACTACCCCAACAACAACCAAATCTTTCACTAGTGGCCTAATTGAACCCATGCCACCAATCCCATCAAATCTTTCGATCAACAATAACAACAATATAATTAATTATTCCTCTCTTCCTCACACCCATGAGAGCTTATTAATGGGTCACATGCAGTATTATCCTGCAGTGAGAGAAAACCTCCTCATGTTTGGAAGTAGTCATGATCAAGCAAGTTGCAGTTCGAATTCTGATGGGAGCTGCAGTCAGATGAGCTATAGCAGAGAGATCAAACAAGAAGACATGAATTTTCAGGGCTATAATATTAATATCTCTAATGGGTATGAAGAAAACCAGAAGATTTTCATGGTGGGTGATCAAAATGTGAATGGGTGGAGTGAGAAGACAAATGGGTGTTTTGGAGAGAGCAGTAACAATATTAATATTACAAGTCCATTAGAATATGATCTTGAAGAGGTAAAGCAACTGATTAGTAGCAGTAATGGGTGTGACAGTTTGTTCAATGATGAAAACAAGACACAAGAGAAGATCATGTACTATTACTGAGAAGTGAGTGTAAGTAAAATCCGAATCAGAAGGATTTGAAGGGGTAAGGCGGAAAGAGATTGCGGATAAGACTTTCAGTTTCTGGGGGTTTGTGTTCTGATGGAAATGAAATGAAAAGAAACTCCTCTTCTTTTGACGGTACATGGTAAAAGCTTTTTATTTTGTGCATTTCTTTTTGGGAACTGATGATGTATATGTTCGTACGGTCCTTTCTGTACACAATCAAATATTTATGTCTTTAGCTTACCAAAAACAAATTTATATTTATTTCCACAACTTTATAAGCTGCTTCTTATATGATTAAAGTTAAGGTAAAAAGGTTAAAATCAATTACAAATTAAATTTTAAAGACTGACTTTTTAATCAGTCAATATAGTGTGACAGCTTTTAACAATATTTTTATTACTTTTTATAATTCTTTTCAAACAAAAATCCTCCAGATCAATGTGATTTTTTACATTCATAATAACTATAAGTAAAACATTAAATCTGACGGTCGATTTCTCAAAATATTTATTCTAAGTTGGTTAGATATACAAGATAGAAAAAAAAAGACGAAAAGGGAAGACAAATGAAATTTTACTTTATTAAATATCATTTTAATGCATAAGTGATGTGCTAAAGTCAATTACAAAATAATTTTTAAAAACCTCAATGTCATTTAAGACTATGATATCAAAATAAGGGTATACACGAGGGAAGTGTTCTACACCTATTGCATATGCATGTCCTTACAGTAACTCGGATGAATTAGCTAAAGGGGGAACAAAGCTTTTTCTTGGCTAAAACTCTCAAATTACATGCTCGAATTAATGCATCGGCCAAAGGCTTCCAAATTTTGTTTAATCAAAAGTTGGTCAAAATTGGTTAAATTTTGGGCTCTAAATATTTATCTCCTCCATACATGCAAAAATGAATAGGCCAGACTTGTGTTTGGTTGCAAAGAAAGAGACAGCTAGCAAGGACAAAGCCATATACAATTGATTAAGGGCAGCTGCCATCCCTTAAATTATTATTATTATTTTTTAAAATTTATAACATTCAAATTTATAATCTTTTGAATCTCACTCTGTTCAAATTTTTTTAATTCTTTTATTTTACTTTCTTACCCCTCTTCTTTTTATATTTTTGCCTTCCTATAAAAGCCCTAGCCCCATCGCAAGTTGTTAGCCCTAAGGTCGATCACTTATGTTAACCATATTTTGATGATAACTAAATATTACTTAAACCACTAACTTTTGGTTAAGTATTAATTTGCTTCCATAGACTCAAAGATAATATCTTGTTGGAGCTCATCAACATATCTCAAAGCAGTTCTTGATGCGATTGTACTCATAGAAAAACCTTATAAAGATCAAACTGAAGTGAAGACTTTGTTTATAATATATTAGAAATTATATGTAAGGTATCTCATTAATTTGTTTAACCTTGTATGGTTCAAGATAAAATCTTTTTCATTCATGATGCATTGGCATAAGTCATTTAGATAAGTCTATTGGGTTTAATATTGACAAAAATGGTTTTTGAACTTGATGGGACTATGTCTTAAGGTTGAAAATTGATCTAACTTATTTTTACCTTGAAAAACAATTTTCAACCAAAACTAGTCGACTAAGCACTTAGTCCAGGCGACTAATTTGAGATATAGAAAGTATGTTTTTCGTGGAACATAAACTAGTCAACTAACAATATTGACTAGTTGACTAATCGAGCTCGAGAAATGCCTTGTAAAAATTTTGTGCTAAACTAGTGGACTAACCCTCGATTAATCGACTAATCGAGCTCGGGAAGTTTAAATATTTTGAAACATGCTAAACTAGTCGACTAATTAGTTTGACTAGTCGACTAATTAGTTTGACTAGTCGACTAATTCTTATCTGCAACTTAAAACAGCTAATTCTATTTTTGGTAAACGGAGCATTAAATGCTTTCATTTACCCCCATCAGCCTTGCATTAAATGCTGTCATTAAATACTTTCATTTGAGACCAAATGCATTATAAATGTCTCTCTCACTCTCATTTATGTCTATCAATTCAAAAGAGATTAAGAGCAGTCATTTGTGCATTCATTGTTCAAGCTTCCTTGTGATAAATTCTTGAGTCATCTTTATTAAACTCTTGAGAAGCCATTAATTGAGCTTGTATTTGTGTGAATCAGCTTCTTAAAGCATTTATTGTAACGCACTCTCTCTTATTAATATCTTGTGAGCTAAGGGTTGTGTTTGACCCTTATTGAGTTTTGAATTTGTGAGCAAATCCAAACTTGAGAAACCATTAATTGAGCTTGTATTTGTGTGAATCAGCTTCTTGAAGCATTTATTGTCACGCATTCTCTCTTATTAATATCTTGTGAGCTAAGGGTTGTGTTTGACCCTTGTTGAGTTTGGAATTTGTGAGCAAATCCAAACTTGTGAAGAAGAGCTGTTGACTCTTGTCTTTGTAAAGGTTTCTCCACCGAAAGTAATATCATTATGTCAGTGGATTGAATCCTCAAGTGGAGCTTTTGAGGTGTGGACGTAGGCGGAGACTGAACCACGTTAAAATTATATGTTTACTTTCTCTTTTCCTTACTCTTTTCCAATTAAAGTTTTATTTACTTGTTTGCTTGCAAAATTAATTGTATCTTAATTTTATTTGATAATATTTGCTCTAAGTTTACTAAAACCCTATTCAACCCCCTATAGGGTTATATTACTTGGGACAACACAAGCCTTCTCATTCAATCATCTCTTCCCAAATTTAATGCTTCACGCAATTAGCCAAGCATGCTAGTCTCCTTGGCAGCGAACAACTAGCAAACATGAAAATTATGAAGAATCAATTGCATAACAAAATGGAAGATTAATTCATGAATGATAATTTAGTTGTGCTTTTTGAGAAAGAGATATTTGATAATGTTAATAATAAAACCATCATACAACAATTTCAAAAGATACATGGGCCCGGCCTATCGAAGACAATTGTAGATGTATTGGATTGAAATATGGTATATCAAATATCAATATATTATAGATTTTTGTGACTTTTTCTACCCCAAACTAACACGATAAAAAAAAGGACAAAAACATTCTCGATTTTTAAAATTGGAATAAAGTATTAATAACAAATTAAAGTTTCCCTCCCTTGAATTGAATCTCTAGCTTCTTCCCTAACAGCTAGCTAGAGAGGTAAAAAAAAAAAAAAAAATTATGCATTAGAGCACCTCTAGCTAATTGGGCATTTTTACTGTGTTTGGAGAATTGGAGATGACTTGTATCATTGTTTTGTTTTTTCTTTTGCCTTTTCCCTTTTTTTACAAGTCTTTTTTTATAAAGGTATTCAAACTTCTTAAAGAGACAATTCAAATTCATAAACTCTCACGAGATGTAGTCTTGATAGACACTTACTGTCTTTTTCCTTTTTTATAAGTTTTTTTATAAAGGCATTCAAACTTCTTAGAATACTCAACAAATTTTCGCGCATGAACATTAAATATTCCTTAGAGCTCGTTATTAAAAAAACAATTCAAATTCATAAAATCTCACAAGATGTGGTCTTAATTGTCTGCTCAATTAACTCTTTATAATATAATGAGTACTTATTTAGGAGAGAAGTTGCTAAAAAACAAGAGGACTAGCTCATCCGCCACATCATTTGGAGCACACTCTTTGAAATAATGTTTAGTAACATTTAACATTTTCCTAATAAATCACATACTCTTGTTATATGCGATAAAGGGAAATTTAAGTTTTTTTTTTTTTTTTTGGGAAAATTATCTAGATCCCCCTATAATTTAGATTCCGTACCATGAGTTCCTACACTCTTAAAGATTTTCGGTGAGATCCTTCTAAGATATATTAAAGTCAACTCTTTTTTATATTAACACATTTGCCCTTATTTGATAATATTACATTTATTGCGTTTCCTTTTAGAGTTTGTAACTATATATGACTCTTTATGGGAAAAATTTTAGATTAATATTGAACTCTTTATGAAAATTTTTTAAATTGCATTCATTTCAAATTTTGAATTATTAGTTTCAATAATTATTATCAAAGAGTCCATTAAAAGTGAGTTGCATTATTGGAATTTTTTTTTTTTTAGATTTATTGAAAATCAAATTATATACATAAAATACAGTTTATATAAATTTATCTGTTTCAAGATATATGGCAATATATGCATCCAACACGCGTAAACGGGTTAGGTAAATTTACTTGTTTGAAAATCAATTTGATGCATATAATACAGTTTAAGTAAATTTACTTGTTCGAAGATATACGACAATCTATGCGTCCTCCACGTGTATACGAGTTAGGTAAATTTACTTGTTTGAAAATCATATTAGATGATTACAATATATAAATTTATCTGTTTAAAAATATACGGCAATTAATGCATCATTTTTTGGCAAAAGCCAATTTTAGAAAAAATTCAAAATTAGGATATATAATTGAGGGCAAATCAATCATAAGTTATATAATTTATTTCTTTCATAAATCAAGTTTTGAATCTATAAGAGAGTTTTGGGTATACATATATAGGGAGTTCTTGATTAAATATATATATTTTTTTGTTTGGTGTTAGGGAGCACAGTGGCTGTAAGGAATATGGAAAAGCTCAGAATTTTTTATATAAAACAGGTCAAACCCAAGCTAGGTGGGAACTTGCAAGCCAAGAAAAATTTTATAGTTAATCATAATCCAAGAAAATTTTGGGGAGGTTGAAGCTTAAAAAATGACTTATAGTTAATCATAATCTCAGTCTTCTTCACAAATCTCTTTAATTATAAATCTAATGCTAGGGTGTATTATAAGGGCCATGCATCAACTTGTGTTTAAGTAATTGAATTATTAGTTACTTAATTGTTTGATAAAGATTTAAAATTGAAATATCGAACAGATGGCAGGTGGGGCATGAAGACATGGGCCATCGCTAATAGGTACCATTGATTTGAACTTGGTAGAGCCATGACTCACTAGATTGATCATTATATATGTAGAACAATTAATTTAGACCGGGTTGCTATATATATATATCCTCTCTCTCCCTCTTTCTTTATTTCTTGTTGTTCCTCTTAATTTATGTGTCAAAAGCTTAATTTTCTTTCATCTGTATTTTTATGAATATTTTGGTAAGAAAAATGAGAGCATGACTGTCTTTTATTGCTTTTGTAATGATAATTAAGGCTATGAAAACAAAAAATAATGAATAATTTCTTTCAATTCCTAACCCTTTTCTATATAGAATCATGATTAAGAAAAAAGATAACAATTTTATTCAAGAAAATATTAAAACTTAGCCTTTGTTTGGATCTCATAAAATTTGAGAGAAAGAAAGAAAGAAAATTTAAAAATATCTTGAAAAGGGAATCTATTTGTAAACAATTTTCACCAATTTAAGAATGCGTGTTTAGGCTGATACCCACACCCCTATTTTATCTTCCTCATATGACTTAAGCGTATACACTAATCATGTACCTTCTCCATGGGCCATGGCGTTGCTTTTATAAAATAAATAAATAAATAAATTGTAAAGGTTAATTGAAGGTAATTAAACACACTTCTAGTTCGTATTCTTCTTCTTCTTCTTTTTTTTTTTGTCTCAAAATCCAAAGTCTGCACTTAGGGACATGATTTTTGATAGGCACACCTAATTATATTATGAAGGGACACTTGTTGACTTCTTTTTGCTCCCAACACCAACATTAAATCCCACCATAAGAAAAAGACAAAAATTGAAATAACAATGGGAAAATGTGAAGCTCAAATACACCCCTCTCTCCACCAACCTCCTCCTCAATTTTTTCAAAAAAAAATAAAAAAAGAAAATAAAAAAAAATTGTCTCAAATATTTATATCAACGATAGAATACTAAAAATGCCTCAAATAATTGTTCCCCACATAATTTGAAATATATATATATATATATATATATATATATATATATATAACTGCTATTATTTCAGGTGCTCTCTTGTAGAGCTACTTGCAGTGCAAATTTTGGAAGACTGGTCTTTGTATTAGATACTTCTATAATGTATGTCATGCCTGCCAAAAATTACAGTGATCCAACAGTTAGTTTTTTAAGAAAAATGACTGCTAAAAAATGATAACATTTTTAAGAACAAAAAAGTCACAGTTATTCAAAGTTACATTTTTCAAAACCAACTGTTGGATTACTATGATTTTTGACAAACATGACATACATTATAGGAGTATCTAATCAAACGGTCAGTTTTTTGAAAATTTTACTGCAAATGACTCTACAAAAAGGCACCTGATGTTAGAAGCATCAGGCGCACTTGATATTAGAAGTTCTATATATAAGACTTTTAGCATTCCCTCTTTATATATATATCTACACACAACATAATATTAGTATTAACATGACCTTTGACATGATATATCACATCATTCAACTTGATTTGGTAAAAATAGGACTAAAATTTTGATTTTAATTTTAAAATCATTTTATACCTGGGGAATCCCCATTGGAAAGCAGTTCAAAGAACTACAAAAAAAAAATTCAAAATCTGTTTTGTGAGGCTATACCACTACTTTATGGGTACTGGCCTTCTTGATGTAATGATGTACGGATTTGTTAAAAGAAAATAAATAAATATTTATGTACAATATCAATGGTATAAGCATGAAGCTTTTAGAGAATTATAGAATATATTTGAAAAATTGACTATTGGATTTTTTTTTGAATATCATGTGTGTTAAAAATTACGGTAATCAAATATCAAAATCTTAAAATATGGATTACAAAAAATGTGATCACCAAAAATTGTCATAGCTTTTTCAGTGATATTTCCAAAAATTCAACCGTTCGATCACCATAATTTTTAGCATACATGACATGCATAAGTATAATATCTAATTCAACTATCAATTTTTCAAAATATGTATTCCACAATTATTTTTTGACTTCTTACTTATATCAGATTATGTAAGCATATGCTGACATGATTTCTATATATTACTTTTTATAACTCTCTCTCTCTCTAATAATAATAATAAGAATAATAATAATTAATCTTCCACACTAATGTCTGCAAGCTGCATCTCATATGAATCGCAGAGTAGATTAATTGGGTTGCCAGCTACATCATTTCTTTAAAATAAATTATCTTGAGATTTGTCTGTTTTTAAAAACTGTAGGGTAAGCTTTTCTAGGAATGTCTTTTCTAGTGAAGTGTAAAGGTCAAAAGGTCTGGAACCTACTCACAGTCTGCCACATGAAATATTTAAGAATTTTTTTTTTTTTCAACACTTCAACTTTACAGGAGTAGGAGTATGACCTGTTTGTCAATACACAAAAAGGATCAACAGGTAGACCATTGGAAGTTTGCAAAGACAAAGTGTATAAATTTCCTCAACGGATTTGGATTTGCTGCCTTTTGATCAACACCTATGGGTAATCTAGATCAATGGCTTAGATGCTTCCACGTAATGATTTGAAAAGATCCAAAAGTCCTCATTTGTTATCTTGACTTGAGCACTAGAGGATAGTTTTATTAGCAATAATTATATATTTC
>JAESVK010000152.1:2545015-2571676 GCA_017140935.1 Hamamelis virginiana | reverse complement strand
GACTTGAGCACTAGAGGATAGTTTTATTAGCAATAATTATATATTTCTAACTCGCTTCTTTAGGAATAAAAACAGTGATCCTACTGTCAGTTATATATATATATATATAGGGACATGATCCCCTGACACATAATTTTTACTCCTAATTTGACATGCGGTTTGCAAAATCAAGCATGTGATAAATATTTTGAAAAACCAATCATTGGATTTGATATTCTGCTAATATATGTTATGTATATCAAAAATCACATTGATCTAATTGTTGGTTTTTAAGAAAACTATGACAATTTCACATAATTTTTTATAGTTTGAAAAAATCTGTAATATTTTTTAAAGTAGTCATTGGATCAATGTGATTTTTGGTATATATGTTATGTATAAGCAGAATATATAATCCAACGGTCGGTTTCTCAAATTACCAATTCTACGCTAAGTTTTGCAAATAGTAAGTCAAATTAGGAGTAAAAACTATATCTCAAAGATCTTGACCCATATATATATATATGTGTGTGTGTGTGTGTGAGACTAAATGTTGTTTTTTAAATTATCATCATTTTTTCTTAGTCAATTTTTTAAGAAACTGATTGTTCGATCACTGTAATTTTTGATGGGCACAACATACATAACAGAAATCTATAATCGAATGGTCAGATTTTCAAAATTTGTTTTGCTACCTACCATATGGAAGTCTATTAACATTTCTGTATTTATGTTATTTCTAAAATCAGCTCAGATTTAAGAATTTTCTATTAATTTTAATTTATTAGTGTAAGATTGTCCATACTAGATTGATCAACACGGTGTTGATCAAAGGATGATCAATAGCATATCCAAATCCCCAACCCTGAGGTTCAAAGACTAGAATCCAAGACTTCCGAGATATAGCACTAGGTCTGAAGGGATTGCCAAGTAACTGTAATTGTTCAATAGGACAAAAAATTTAAATTTGGATTTGGTTGGAGAGTTTAAAGAAAGGGAAAGGGCCATACCGTGGTGTCGCCCAAGGCCTTGAGCTCTCCTCAATGACCAAAAAGATGCAAATTCATATTCAAAGTGCAGTAGCTAAAGCTTATGGTGAAAGAATTATTGTATAAGAAAGTTGTTCCAAAGACTAATAGTATTTCTGCTCTTCAACATAGTCTCTAGTTTCATCAACATGATGAAATATATGCTGCAAACAACACATTAAAAGGAAAATAAGTGCTTCTATCAAAACCTCATTCTCAAAAGCATTATCCTCATCTGAAAATGGCTGGAATCCAGATGGAACCGCGGAAGCCTATGAACTCCATCCCACTTTTCCTATATCAAAACCAATAGGTTTCAGATGTAATGGTATTTATGTGACCCATGAACATTCCTCAACCACAGAATAGATAAATGTATGAATGAAAGCAAATGTGCCTGTAGCGTTCAGAATAAACAAGACTATTTTACAGTAAGCAAGCAAGAGATCCCTTCCAAGTATTTTTTGTATTTTTTTTTTTCCCCTAAAGACAAGAAAATCTAGATCAGCCTCCCTCCCTTCCTGTGTGCGCACACGCGCATACACTCCACCCTCTATGCAAAATCTCTCTCTCTCTCTCTCTCTCTCTCTCCCCATGTGTGTGTGTGTGTATGCGCATGCACGCGATAATTATTTTTGAATGTATGGAACCTAACTCAAGCTCAGCAGAAGCATCAAGGGTTAGAGGTCTGGTTGGGTAGGGAATGAGCTAACCTTCTTATATTTTAAAGACGGTTTTAGGCTGGGCTTCAACCCAACCCAAGCTGCCCTAGGTGGTTAGGTTGCAGATCAAGGTTTCCATTTCTTCCCCCCCCGGGAAAAAAAGAACTTGAGGATATTTTGATGGAACCACCTCAAATATGTTGAGTGTGGTAAATAAGGAGACACAAGGTCTTTTCTGTTTGAACTCTGTCCAGTTTTTGAATGATAAGTTTCTTCTCCGCTCTTAACATAATCTATCATGCACTATGACTATGAATGTCAGTTTTATTTGGCCCAGTCTTCCCATTACCTATTGTGCCTTCCCTGTCCTTGCTTTGCTAATGTGCTCCATGAGCATGCATATGTGTGTACTGTGCACGGATGTGGACTGTGTATGTGTCTGCACATGCGTGCATGCATTATCTTGATGCTTTAACTTGGATCACCTGACTTGCTTTGCTGTCAAAGTGTCAAGTAGGTGAAAATGCAAAGAAGATTTGAACTGTAGCAACTACATATTGTTTAAAAATCAGAATTCAACTACATATCACTGATGAGCAGAGAAAAAATTTAGGGAGTATTGCCTTCTCTAGGAGTCATCCCCATCTCCCCATTTTTTGTAGTTCTATCATTTATCTAATCTCTTAATTTATTGATATGGATGGTTTAGTTTCTTAACTGAAATAACCTTCATAACGTATTTGACTTGGCTCTATATACCTTCGAATCTAAAACAAAATCTGGCATGGAAAATCAAAAATATTTTTTACAGTTTCAACCTAAGAGATATACAAGGCTGAATATCAACAAGGGGGCACTTGATTTTACTTAGTTCTAATGGCTGACTGAAAAATATTAGCATAGCTTCTATAAAAAAAAAGCCACCAACGACCTTATAGCTTAGGTGGTACCTCTACCCCTCTTTGAAGGGGTGGGACTTATCCTATGGGCTGGAGTGTATTTAAAAATAAAAGTTCAAAAAGAAATCATGAAAGCTAAATATCAGGTGACTGAAACTATTTGATCAGGCTGTTTTATCATGGGCAATGTCCACATTCAGCGGTGGATCCCAGAATACCGCATGTATATATCCAGATTTTATCCTCAAGCACTTAAGTTCTACATTGGAGTGGCATTTCCCGTCTCATCTTGGATGAACATATTTCATGCAATCTGACAAACTAAAAATTCTTATAACACTTTGAACCCCAATATTCTATATGTTAGATCTATGCTTTACTATAAAACCATATGGTACGTTAAAACGGTCACAAAACTCAGACATTGAAAGGTTGCAAGATGAAAGATAATGAAGCTTGCAATACATTTAATGTGGAGTAATGCTACATGTCCCAACTCTTTTGTCTCCCCACTACACACATGAAGTGGGACCCACAACCACGTGATTTGGTATGGATCCCACTTCATGCAAGTGATTTGGGACATGCAGCGTTTTCCTTTAATGTGGTAGATAATAAGCAAAATCGAATTCCAGTGAATACTTTATCTATCGATGCATTAAGAATAAGAAGAAAATCTAGAACTAATCAAAAGCATGTGAAAAAAGAAAATCCATAGGCTACCTGCTTGGGGCATAACTCAAGCAGCACCAGCAGTCACACTTCCAATTGTTTTAAGGTCGAAGATTTCAATCCAATAGCCATCAGGATCCTTAATGAATGCTATCCCCTTCATTTTTCCTGCACCCAAGTTGATCTTTGAGACTTAAACATAATACAACTTATGATAATGTTTAGTCTAGGCACAGGATGATCAGTAGATACACTAAAAGCTGGGTCCAGGGAAACTACCAATAAACAAGAATTTAACTTTCATACAAACAGCAGTCTTGGTTAAATCCTAAGTTAGCAAGAATTCAGTGAATCAAAAACACCACCACCGCCACCGCCAAAAAAACATGGTTGCTTTTTTAGCAAATAAATAGATATAGTTGCTTTCAACCAATAACACTGCTGACAATCACACGAGAGTGTTTCATGCAAAAAATAGAAGTAAATCTATATGCAACCTGAGCATAAAATTTCTTGTCTCATTTTTCTTCACAGCCCCACGGTCTTTATGTTATGTAATAGAACTTCAGCTTAGCATGCATATGTTTGGTCCTGAATAGGAAATTAACTCCTTCCACCTTATCAAATATCTGGATTTTCAAGATGCAAGGGGAAAATTTTGTGAAAATGAGCTTACTTTGGCCACTTTGAACTATTTTGGGGAATGAAAAAAGAATGAGAGAACTTTTGGTAAGTTTTCCTCCACGGAAGCAAGCATAAAATTAATTAATTAATTAATTAAAATTTGTAATTCTGTGGGTTTCAATTACAAATTAGAGGTATTTCTTTTGCTAACATAATCCGGGACTGGGTGTTGGTAGGCTCTTCCTATCATCTCAGGACAATGGTTTGCCCCCAATAATATCTCCATCAGAGTAAAAACATTAAACTTAAATGTAAGTGGGTGCTCCTTGAGGAATCGAATATAAATTGGTATGGAAAGATATGCAGAAGATTATATGTGCTCCATTTTTCTTTTTTTAACTCTAAACCACCAGGTTGAGTTGACTCTTACAAGGCTAGGCTCATGGCTATGACTGGGGACCAAAGGAAGTCCATGGAATCATATTTGACAGGGATTTAATTATTAGATGAGGAAGACGTGTTAATTCATTACCATTGAGATTTTCTCACTATTTCAGAAAGATTATCAACTTAGCTTAAGAGGAGATTGTATAGTTTTCAAGGATCTCCAGGCCATTGAGATTTTCTAACTATTTCAGAAAGAGTATCAACTTAGCTCAAGAGGAGATTGTATAGTTTTCAAGGATCTCCAGGAATGCAAGCATGGAGGACTGACTCTTTAGCTATGAGGGGCACAAACACTTGAAAAATCTTTTAAAAGGTCATCCACGACTTTGTAATCCTGATTTTTATTATGTTATTGCTTTTATTAGTGAGAGAACCTATTCTTTCTATTTTCTTTTCTTCCTCAAGAACTTTGATTCTTAAATATATGTGTATATATAATATTGCATTACTGTGTGGTTAATGCATGCAACACACATTGAAAACCTTAAAATAAAACTGATGAAATTATTATAGCTATCAATGCATATAATAGGATAAATCTGCAAATACTGAGGAGATGATTAAAACAGCAAAATATTATATCATGTATTCATGTTTAATGAAGTATATAATTTGAACAAGGTGGTTTACCATCATCGGGTCTTTTTACGAACTCCACCCCTAAGCGTTCAAATCTCCCGCATGCCTTGTATGTGTCATCAACAGTGATGCCTATGTGTCCTGAGGAAAAAAAAAAGAAGACAAGTTGATCGATTGAAATACTGGATACCACCCAAGTTTAAAACCTCAAAATTTGAAATATATAAACAGTTAAAAAAACATGGACACTTTAAAGAGAAACTGTGTCTGTGTCAGACACCTACACTTCTCCAACACGTATTGGACACTTCTTGGCCATGTCTCAACCATGTCCTCACCAAATATCCATATTAGTTGAGAATATCATCAACAATTTATCTCCCTTTAACCAAGACAAATTAAATAGAGAAGTTTGAAGGATAACCAACCAACAACTATGACAGAACTTTAGGGACAATCTTGTAGATGATCGTGACCAAACTATTAGGTTTAAAATTGTTAGGACTATGGGCTGGCTCATTTTAGGAAACAACTCAATGAAAAGAATTAGCAAAAAGACTCCATGTCCTTACCAATACTTTTTTATGTCTGAAGTTGTGAACGCTATGAGATCACTCCTTTGACATGGTGGAATATAATTTTCTTTCATCATTATCATCACAATCATATTTATTATTTTTATTTTGATAACAGATTTTTCTTTCATTCTAGAATTGAGTTTAATGATAGTAGATGTATATATTTATATATATGTCCTCTCTTTTTTTGTCATGTCCACATCATATATTTTTTAAAAAATAGAATTTACCATACATTGCTGTATTGTTGTCATTTCCATGTCCCATGTCCATGTCCATGCACATTGGAGCACATAAACTGAGTCAAGCACCACAGATGTGTGCTAAGAAAAATAGTAAATTAACCAAGCAAGCAGCTCCACGTGTCTGATTAATTACAGCCCCATTAACCAGATGCTTGACATAATTGTGAAAGCTCACACTATCATATGTTTACAGAAAACACACGCTGATAATTTGTGAACAATAATATTTAAAATCTCCCAAAATGAAGGAAAACAGTTTCGTTTTTCTATTTCAGAGACTGCTTTCTGGGAAATAGGCATGTTGTCAACATCTCAATCATCTAATGTAATGCAACAGTTTCCAAAACATGCTATATCATCATCACAATAATACTAATACACAATTCATCTAAAAAACTAGTACCTCCTTTTCCAAGATTTCACTTTCCATTGAAACAAATGTAGCCTAAGTTCTTGATGTAGAACAAGTGGTGAACGAATTATGGGATTGCAGGACTGAAAAAATGGGATTTAGTAAGGCGAAATGACCTCCCTACCTTCAAATGACCATAGCTTTTTGCCCAGGCATCAGATTTTCGCAAGCCACCCCAATCAAGGAAGCTCTTTCCAAGCCCTAGGATGTGGTTACTTGCTGTGCTGTTAAACACATTCTTCGATGCTAAAGAAAAGGCCGTTTGAAGGATCACATATCAATTTTAGGAACTTTTAAATTTTTGGGTAATTTCCATTTTGATTTGCTTTTAGGGTTTTTGAGTTCAAAATTGTATGGGAATTTACGCAGTGGCTTTTAATGACCCGTAGCTCCTATATAAACTGCATGTAAGTGGTTTCTGATTCATTCTACATCAATAATATTGTTCTTATCTCAGAGTTGCACCATTTTTGCATGGAATCGAGAGTTATCATTCCTTGAAGAAGACAGTGATCTTCTTTTTTACTATTATGCTGCATCAATTGGTATTAGAGCCTTAACTAACCTAATTTCAATGGATTATTCTACAAGGAAAATTATTTATAGGTTATTTGTATTGGAGAGATTCTTTGACCATACAAGAATTTCAAAAAAAGAAGATAAAAATGTACCATTCAAGCTTCTGCATTATGCTTTAGATAGGTGGGATTGATAATAACTTTCTTGATTTCAACAAAGTTAAGTCTCGTATTTGTTTTATGGCAAAGAATGAAGATGATGATGATATTTCATTTTGATCCTTATAATTATGAAGAAATATATTTTTCGTATGGATCAAGATTATAGGAATATAGGCCTAATATTTATTATATGCGGGATTTTGTTGGTGAGTTTCAAATTCAACAACCCAGAGAAGTTATATATTTGAAAGTTGTAAATGCGAAGCCAAAATTTTCTGTGAAAGTTGAAATTTTTGAAGTTAAAAAAAAATATATCCAACTAATAATTCGCGATGCAGTTAAATTTGTAGAAAAAAAAAAGTTCCAGATATTGATAATAGCATAGAGGAAGAATATATTTGTGAACCAGATGAAGATGTGGAGCCTTGTGAATGCGTTGATTCTACCCCGGAGATTGATGGTTTGGATATTGAAATCAAAATTTTACAAAAAGAATACGAACAATTGAAAAGGCAAGAAGTTGTTGAGCAAGTTGTGAATGTCACCATTAAAAAAAATATATTTTAAGGAGAAACTTGTTGAATTTCAAGTTGACCCCAAACTGCAAAATCTTGTTGATTCACCAATTAATCTATTAATTGAGGTATGAGCTCTGACTATGTTGGGGTTGAGAGGTTCAATATAGTTTTCAATTCTTATTTGGTAAATCTAATCAATGAATTGAAAACTAACCCAAAGAAAAATCAACTTATGCAATTTGAAGAGAAAAAATTTGACAAAAAGTTGAGCAACCGAAATTTTCAAAGTATTTGATTCGTTGGAGAGAGAGATTTCAATAATTCAAGATAAACTCGAGGTCGAGATTTCTTCAAGTGGAGGGGTCTAACGTAGTACAAAGATCCCGGGTAAGTCACGACCTTTGGATGATTTTCATGAATAGCTTTGTATTTTTTTATTCTGGTTTGTAGTTTCAGGTTTTATTTTAGGGATAATTGATTAAAAATCCATCATAACTGTTCCATTCAAGACTAAGTCCAACTAAAATTTGTTTACGCCATAAGTTCCTTGCATTTTAAACAATGTTTTAAAAACTGAACCGTTCATTAAACCATAAAAGTAGCCGGGTTAAGGGTCAACAATTCAATTGTTGAGTCAGCTTGAATTAAACTGTAACATCATCATGACATAATAAATATATTAATTATTAATTAACTGTAAATAGAAAAACTAATAGAGAGGACTAGCTTCATTGCTTCAAAACTCATTAGTGTTAATTTTGAATATTTTCCCTTTCCTTTTCCTCCTACTTTTTGAAATCCAATTAGAGCATGGACATTAACATCTAAACAAAGCACATATATTAACAAAATCAAGCAGACAATATCTACCATATATACACATACATAATATATCAATTATTATCATATATAATGTTATAATATATATTATATATAAAGAGATGTCATGTAATACAGATGCAACTATGCACAGCGACTATAGAGGGAAGGAGGGAGAGGGAGAGGGAGAGAGAGAGAGAGGAAGGAATTATTAATAAATAATAATTGGCATTTGATGCACAAGGAAACCTTTATGGCAATGAAGATACGAAAATAACACAACCATATGATTTGTATCTTTTTGACTTATTTATTTAACATCTAACAGTTACATACCAAAACCACGAGGTTCTGAGTTTCCATTATGATAGCCTTTGAAGTCTGGATCACTTTCAGTACCCCAATTACTGCCAGAATTATTTGAACATTAGACATCACAAAGGAACCAGGGGAGTAAGGAAGATGATTCTGCAAAGAAAGAGGACAACATGAAAATAATAGTTCTTACTGAGTTAACTCGATTGTAGCCTTCTGACCAAAGGTCCAAACTGTACGTTCAACAGAATTACTTGGAGCTGATGTTGGATCCTACACCAGAAAAGATAATTAACAAATGTCTTTACCATTACCAAAATTAGGAACACTATAATGAGAAGACTCATAATATCATGCTTTAATTGAATATATGTCTTTTGAGTTTTGACAGTCTAAATGAATAAGATAACATTATTGTAAGAAAGTAATTAAATTCAATGCCTTTAATAGAATATATGGCTGACATAATGGCATGGGGAAACATAAATAACCCCAAATAATGGGAAAACATATGATCTCACAAACTTGATTCTGTGTTGAGGAGGCACAGACTCTTTAATTAGTTGGATTCCATTAGTTAAAGAAGCCCGGAGGTCTATGTGATTTTGGGTCCAAGACTACTTATCACAGACTTGAGATCTAGCCCTTCTTCGCTCCCTGGCTAAAAATCAGAAAGGAAGGGGTCCAAGTAGTTGCTGCACCCTCTCGGTGAGATCACTACTTGAATTAGAATAGGTCACTGTGAACAATCATTTAGGCACTATTAATGATAAAATAAAAAAAAAAATAAAAAATAAAATAAAAAAATGGAAGTGACATTATATATTGTACCTCATAGCCCATGAAATACAAGCTAAACTTCATTTCTGGAAAATCCAACCTCTTAAGTAACCTGAGTGTTCAGAAAAATATACAAGGAAGAAATAAACATCAATTTTTACCAGAAATAATCCAAAATTAATTGAACGAAAATGTCTATGGTATGGCCTGAATCTCTAGGTTCACTTCCAACTTGCATGATATGAGATTTTGACAAGATAACTGACTAATTTATTGGTTCTACCAGTACAGGAGAATATGCAGACAAATCAAACAGATGTTTCAACAAAAATGAATACAATTGAATATTAAGAAATATAATAAAAAAAGCATATGTGCACAAGCATGATGATATGACCCATGAGTTTATCTATTAGATACCCTAAGGCCATGTTTGCCATGCCAGATTAAAAGGCAAGGCAGGATTAGATAGGATAAGCTTTCCCAACAAATAATTTTATAGACAGCTAATCTAGGTACCGATATTCAGTTCCAAGTCATATCCTGGGATGGACATAAAATTCCTATCCACTATTTGGCAGTTGGCACTGGCGCAGATATGGACTACAGGGCTGTTTGGAAAGACCAAAAAACCAGTTAAGTAGGTACAATAGAGCCAGGTTTTCTTATTTTATAGTTTGGTAACCATAACTCAATGAGATGATTGGTTTCCCTTGTATTAATTTTTCAGTCATATTCAGTTCCAACTCCTTCCAACAAATAGTTGGTTTTCCTATCTCCAAAAAAATCGAATGCCTCCTCCATTCACCAATAGCACAAACCGCATTTAAGAATGGGATGAAAAACATGTAATCTTCTTCTCTCTTATCTCATTCATCTTGAATCTCCATGAGTAGCCATTTCCTTCAACTAATCCCCTTTCGTATAAAACTTAATACCATAAATCGAAAAGATAGTGTTTTTTTCTTAGCACAACAGACTCCATGCTGCTGTTCTCGTGCTTCTTCAACTGTTATATTGCCGGCGATATATATATATATATATATATAGAATGTCTGGAATTTTTGAGTTTGCTAGAAAGATATGAGGGAGAAGTTGTGGATTTCACGTGGTTTCTTAGTATGCGTGTATATATATATATATATATATACAGAAATGATGTTAAACGGCCGACCGTTTGGAAAAATTCATACGGTTGAAATTTTCAGCCGTTAGATTTCGTGAAGGGTGGAGATTAAATTTACAAGTTCAATGCACATTTAATGGAAAGCAGCTTTTGCAGCTTTCTTCTGACTTTCTCTCTCCTCTCATTCTTCTCTCTTTTGAACATGAATCTTATCTTACGAAAATCTGCTGAACCCATTTATTTTCTCTCTCCCTTTTTCTCTCTTCCTCACCTCACCCTTCTCTCACGGACGGCAGCTGGAACCCCCCCTTCTCCTCGTCGGACGGCATCCCGGTGGCTCACCCTTCTCTCAAGGACGGCAGCTGGACCCCCCTTCTCCTCGTCGGACGGGGAATCCCTTGCTCCTCAGTTCTGATTTGCACTAAAATTAGATGATCAACTCAGCCTTATCCTGACAACTACATATATAAGAGAACACTCTTTATAAAACTTAGCAAACTAACATGTTTGACATAGTTACAATAAATATGTCAATGAATAAAAGTTGTTAATTGAAATATTGAATTGGGTCAGTCCTGACCCAATTATAAATAAACCTGAAACTCTAATTTGGATTCAATAAGTTGACCAATGTTCAGCCAGTGTCCACCTCACTTGAAATTAATTCAGATCAATCCATGAACAGCAATAATGTAAATCACTTCATCACATCTAAATAAGCAAGCAGAATCCACAGCAATTTTTAAAAATAAAAAATAAATATAAGCAACAAGGATTTAAAAAACTGGGTATCGATCACTTAGACCATACCTTTCGTTATATAATAATTAATTAATTAATCATAAATGGAACCATTCTCATCCGCATGGGCTTCATCATTTTTTCTGGTTTTCATTTAGTTGACTTATCTTTTAATATTGTTTAGTAAAATAACTTTGAAGGCTTTATAATATTAGTGTTCAAAGGGAGTTGAGTAAAGCTTGACTAATTAAGCGTAGCAGCAGTATCTGGATGATCCAAATCAAACTAATTTTATCGTGCCCTCCATCAATTCAGGGGTCGCCCCATTGATGAATCTATAGCTTTTCTCTTCTTGTTGGAAGAAACAACATTACCAAAACTTAATGGGTTTCAGCAGATTTCGTGAGAGAAGGGAGTCCAGCTGCGTGAGCCGCCGGGATGCCGTCAGGCGAGGAGAAGGGGGGTCCAGCTGCTGTCGGTGAGAGAAGGGTGAGGTTAGAGGTGAGGAAGAGAGAAGAAAGGAGAGAGAGAAAATAAATGGCTTTCAGTAGATTTCGTGAGATAAGATGCATGTTCAAAAGAGAGAAGAATGAGAGGAGAGAGAAAGTCAGAAAAAAACTGCAAAAGCTGCTTCCCATTAAATGTGCATTAGACTTATAAATTTAATCTCCACCCTTCACGAAATCAAACGGTTCAAAATTTCGACCGTATGAATTATCCCAAACGGTCGGCCGTTTAACATCATTCCTGTATATATATATATATATATATATATATAGAGAGAGAGAGAGAGAGAGAGAGAGAGAGAGAAAATGTGCGATTTTTGGGTTTGTGAGGGAATGGAGGGTAAGCTTGCTTTTGAAAGGGTTTTTAGGGTGGAAGTCCTCTGGTTCTGTGATGAGAGAAACAGGGAGAAAGACAGAGAGAGAGGAGATGGATAGAGTGGTAATGGTGGGCCATAGATTGCACCATCAAACTTCAAACCGTTTTTTCCCTTCGTTTTTTTTTGGTATATAAACAAGAACATCACTAAAGATCAAAAGTATTAGAGAGCATGTGATGAACATGAGGTTTTCTTCAATTTTGCTTCAGATTTTTTTTTTTTTTTTTTTTGCAATTGTTGATGTTCGTGTGTGTGTGTGTGTGTGTGTATAATAGACCAGGTGGATTCTTGTTATCCATTCTTCTTCTTCTTTTTCTTTTTCTTTCTTTTTTTTGCTTTTTGAAATTTTTGTTATCCATTCATAGCCATGAATTCTGCACTTCCTTCAGATTTTTGTTCATCACTGTTCTTGTGAACCAAACAATATAAAAAACAAAACCAAGTTGGAACCCAATTCTAGACAAACAACTTATAAACTAAAACCAGTTTGAATAAAATATGGCTGGACATAAACTAGACAATGAAATTGGTTTTGAACCAATTTGGAAGATTGCCAAACAGCCCCAAGACTTTGGTTTGTGGCGAGGGTCTAATGAAATGGAGGGGAACAGTTCACTTTCAAAAATAAAAGTTATGGGACCGGATCTTTACAAAGGCACCTTTAGTTAAATTGGATATCCTTCTCACCACGTAAAATAATCAACCCAAATATATTCCCCCATATGCGAGTTACAAGAATCTGATGAATAGTACATCCTGGCAACAATAAGTGCCACTAAAAAAACATCATTTACGCTAGCCCATTGGAAAAATATAAAACACTTGAGCAATAATGAACAATGACACTGTTGGTAGATCTTATAATGCTGTGTATGTGACAGAGGGAATTGTCAAAATCTGATGGAGAAATCCCCACTACATACATATGAAAGCAAGTCCACTTACCCTAACTCTTGGACTCTTGGTAGGAAAAAATGAGGAATACTTTGAAATCAAGCATATGCAACATAAGAAGCGCATATACTTGGTTCTTTAAAACTCAAAACAAAGGTCCAACGCATTTAAAAGGATAGTGGATTGTACCTATCAGCTAACAACTTTGTTTGACTAATTTCTTTCTAAAGGCATTGTTCGTGGAATGAGACCCCATGTGACTTGGAGCAATAAGGAGACAACACGTGTCACTATCAAGGGTTCAACATGTGTCATTACCTTATGTGTGCCACCTATGCATTGAACCTTAGGGGAATTAAGAAAGGTTGTACATGCACGGGATAGCGAGATGCAGGCTTAAGGAAACTTCAAGGTACACTTCATGACTTCCAACTCAAGGTACACTTCATGACTTCGAGATACACTCCATGGTCTCAAAGTGGCATGTCCAAGGAAGGAATGTGTGACTGCTTCAGGTTGCAACGTCATACCACTATTCATGACCTAAACCTTGGGATGCAAGGCCATGTCCATGTCTCAGCCTAAACGTACAAGATCACACTAGTACCTTAACATACAGACCCCCTGTGGCGAGGGAATATGACATGCTAGTGACCTCATAGCCTGCCTTGTCTCCACCCCTTGTTTAAGTTCCTCCCAACCTCGAAAAAAATGCCCACCTCAAGGTAATGCCCATCCCTTTTTTTTAGAAAGGAATGCCCATTCTTGGATACCCACTGAGTAGATGTCTGCCTCAATGATGGGAGATGAGACTTGCGAACCACTTTGATTCCCTCATAAGTGCCCAAGGCACTACACGCTAACACCCATGCTACACGGACTTGGATACAGGTGTGTGTCTAGGAGTCGGATTTCATTAAATTCTCAAATGTTAGGCCAAAAAAGAATCCAAAATTTGGATTAACGTGAATATACATGTAAATATTATATGAGGTAAATAGGATGAGGAGTTATAATTCAAAAAATAAATAAATAATGAGGGCTAAATTTGAAAATGTTCTGACATTATTGGGCTATTGTCATAATAATTAGTTTTGATGGCTTAAATAAAAAAAATAAAACTTTGGCTATTTTAAAATAAGAAATTTATGAGGACTAAATTGAAAATAGAAGAAATTAGAACTTCAAAGGCTAGGGTTTCTTTTGATTGAAACCCAGCAGATATGAGAGGGCGGGAGGTCCCCTCCTCCGGCGACATTTTGAACACCTCCTCTAGCAGCATTTCGAGCCCCTCCTGAGGCAGCATCTCTGGCTGCCTTTTCCAGCAATCACTTTTGAGCCCCACCCCAAACAAGGTACCTTCTCCCCCCACCCGTCTCGCTCTCGCTCGCTCGCGCTCTCGCTCGCTCTCTCTCTCTCCTTTTTTTCTTTTTCTTATCCTCCTCCTCACCATGTCAGACTGCATAGGTTATGTACCTAACATGGATCCCATACCCGTACCCGTACCTATGTCACGTCGTGTCGACATGGTTACCTTGGGGTAGGGTGCCAAGATTGTGTACCAGAGACCAACACTATATGCCAGCCGAGGTCAAAGGCAAGGCCTAGAGAGCTTGGTCTTGAGCCTGATGCTTATAGTGAGGAAACTAGACTACAGCCTCGCCTTATGGTGAGGACACTAGACTGTAACCTCACCTCTCTGGGATAACATGAGGCCATGAGGGTCTAGGTAGTGGATTGAGTGGAGACTAGCAAAGGTAGAGGTAACTCCCTAGGTCGATGGAGGAGGTAGCACCCTTTATCCTAACCTAAATGAGAGCATGTGGAGATGATGTGTCTTTGGACATGTGCTACTTGTGATGCAACATGCATTCTGCAGCCGTTGACCCACTACAAAAGGTGTTACGAATGCATGCACTAGTTATGACTTTGAAATGGTTGGTGAGCTGGTAAGCCTTGCATCTTCTATGTTGCAGGGACATCTCATTGACCTGGCAAGCAAGCCCTGCCTTGGACTTGGGCGCATGCATGCATGCAACTTAAAAAGCCTTGATCAACTCTATTGGCACAGTCCTGCTAAGTCCGGTAACCATCCAGTTGGCTGCCACCTAATCTCTTCCTATAAAGCCTAGTGGTCATATCACATAGGAGGGACCAAGAGAGAAGATACCATTAACTTGTAGACCCTCGAGATATCGGTAAGGTCAACCAAGTTCTCTCTCCCTCTCCCACTCTTCCCTTGGGTGTGAGAGTTGACGTAAGGGAGAGGGTCTAAGGCTGGAATTCACACCTCTAAGGTTGAGTTAAACCTATCTCACTGTCTCTTCCTTCATCTGGCTCTCAAGTTCCCTCACTCTCCCCTCAAGCAAGATCCTCTTGTCATCTTCTAACCATTTGTGGCTAACCTCCAGATGACAACCCAACACATGAGTTCTCACTTGCAAACAAAGGTAAAAGAAAGTAGAAAATTTCATTAGGACCAAAATGACTGACTTCTTATTGAAATAAAATCTACCAATTTTCCAGTATTGCGCCATAACTGTTCGATTAAATCAAGTAACTGCTCTGGAACCAAACAAGGGGCTTTCCTCTGCACAAATTCATAAGATCCAATCTATGATTTTTAAACCACTGTGTTTCTACACTGCCAATTTTCAACAAAGTTTCTCCCATAACATAGAGAGCTTCATTTGTGAATATAGCACACATTGAAATTTAAATTGAATATGATATGCCACCCATGTAAAGTCATATAAGATTAATTGCTTCAAATTCAGCAACATGGGATTTTAAGGTCATCAAACAAGAGTGTCAAACATCAAAGATTCAAAGTTCGTGAGTAAATTTGGAACCTTACCACACTTTTGAATGATTAAATAATTAATTATAACTTAAGTTATTTTTGGTGCACAAAAGAACAACAAAGCATTACGACTTCTCAATATACTTGCTAGTCTATCTAGTCTAACTAGCATTTCCAATATCTTATCCTACGGAAATGGGGTTACTAGGGACATCCTCCAGATGAATTGCCATCGATGAATGATTAAATGGCACAATAGAAGTCCAATTTGACAGACATGTGGTAGCAATGTTGGAGATTCATATTTCTAGGACAATGTTTATGGTGTTCACATTGATATTAAGTATGGTATTTCCAATATATATATATATATATATATATATATATATATATATATATATATATAACGTAGACAAGCAAAAGTTACAAGTCCTATGTGGTTCTAATTTCCATCTTTTTTCTTGCCATTGTGTGTGTGTGTGTGTGTGTTGGGTGGGGGGATGAACCCTCTATATAAGGTTTACACAGTGGTTGCTTATCTTACCACAAATCATTTCATAAAAATGCATGTCTCATGAACCAATAATATGATCAATTTGGAAAAAAGGTAAAAAGCACAGGACCCTGCCAATGTCAGACCATACTACCAAAGCCTGTAAAACATAACATCAACAACTTAGCATGACTCCAAAAGTACATCGGTCTCGCACACTAGTACACAATAATCAGAGGCTATATATCATACTACATCATTAACATAAGAAGTACATCATAACCCCAACTAAACCACTTTAAATGAACATATCACCATCAAAAAGAAAATTAGAATTTCTCAAATAAAATAAAATAAAACAACTTACGACATGCCCAATACGCGGGAATAAAAATCAAGACTGACTTTGGGATCCTTAATTCGAAACATCTGCAATTTAGGGGGGGAAAAATTCCTTCAGAACTATTGAACTAATAAACTTAAATCAACTCAACTCAACAAAGCTTTAATCCAACTACATGAGCTCAGAGCTCGGCTGAATGATTTTTATTATTTTTATTTTATTTTTTCCATTCAGCTCTGTCAAGGGCTGTATCCTCTGTTAAAAATCCCGTGCACATATGTCCTCTCTCGCTACCTCTACAACTAGTGAATTAATCATTGATACAAATCATGCAACTTCATACATAAACATTTATATGTTTATAATATTTGAAAACTTACAGTTTGTTGCATGAAGTATCCCTTAGTGGCATCATCGGGGCTTGCGTGGAGACCTGGATTGTTAGAAGGGGACTCTTTTGGTTCGGAGGCCATTGATGATGAAAACAATCGGAATCGATTCGGTACCTGCAAAACCAAATGGAAATGGGGATGAGAAGAGTGGAAGATTGAATGTAGAAATCGCAAGAGTTGAGGATTAGAACCTTTGATTTGGTGGTAAGGAAGAAAGGGACTGGAGATGGTGAGGGTTTTGCGGTGAATCGAAAGAGAGAGAGGCGAGATAAGGTACTGATGATTGAGAAGGAAGCCATGGGTAATAATTCTATATATATATATATAGAGAGAGAGAGCGAGAGAGAGAGAGAGAGAGATTACCTATTGATATTTGATAGATAACAGATGAAACCAGAGAGAGGCAGTGGCTGACCTTGAGAACCAAACTTCATTGCTCGGTTATTATATACAGCGCCAGCCACAAGCTTTACAAGCCATCGCCGCGCAAAAATATTTTAACGGTCTTGAATGTAATGTCATCTTTAAGGGCTTGGGCCTAGGCCTATAATGTGTAGCCCGCATTCAAATTCCAACCGTAATTGTGAGGTCTCAAGCGGGATCCAAAAGCGTGAAACAAGCCCGGCCTTCCTCAAATTCTTCAAGGGAACGGATATTACAACCCAAAAAATACTATCCATATCCCATTAGTATCTACACCCCAAAAAGTGATAAAAAAATTCCATTAATTTCCCAAAATGACGCCAACCTCAAATAAACTCTAATTGAAATTGACCTTCTCATCCCAAAAGACAAGATTCTCAAGCAATATTCCTTCTCCCTTCTTTCTTATTACTTCTCCTTCTCCTTCTCCTTCTTCTCCATTCTCATTCACTATCTCAAACAATCGTGAAATTTCGAAGATGCTATACCTTGAAGTTAGGATTGATTAAATCATCCAATTAATATAAGTGTTCAATCCTACACGATGGAAAAGTAAAGCAACAATGAACACACAGATTTACGGAAAAAAATCCTAACAAGGTAAAAAACTTCATGAAGATATGGAAGTACTATAAAAAAGATAGACTTACAAGACTTTGACACACTGCTCACAACCCAATGCTTGAGTACACAAGTCAAGTAGTTAACCCACCGTCTTGAATCTTCTCCCTCGAACGAGTCCACACAATAGCATAGCCTTCCCACGAACCAAGTCCACGATCTGCTTCACCATATTGAGCTCCACGACACATATTCCTAATATACCAACAGTATGACACACCGCACTCTACGGCCACCACCTCGGAGATCCACCAAGGCAATGAGATTCGATTCCTTGAATCTCTCACAAAACTAGTTAGGTGTGGTTTAAAAACCTCTCTTAATCAAAGATCATGAAGAGAATTGCATACAACTAGAAGTTAAGCACTAATAAAAAGGCGTTGCATGCTATGGAGGCTAGAGTTTCTTAATGCTAGGTATTTGATGATTTAATTAGTTTCCTTTAATGTAAAATAGGCTAAAACAACCTATTTATATCACCAATAAAGTTCCTTAGTCATATAGGGTTTAGATCGAGGATTATGGTTTGTAAGGAAAGATGAGAAGATTTTTTTTTTTCTTTAATGAAAACAGAAAAGCATTAATTTAAAATAAAAAACATATTGTTTAGTAGGTGTGAATCCACCCATCTAGTAGTAGACAGACCTACTCCATCTTTAAATACAAAAATAGAAGACACACTAGGGAGGTCAGAACCAAAAGTACAAAAAGAAGGTTCAGAGCAAGCAAAAGACACTAAACTATTAGCTGTCATATTGGCCTGAAAAGAAGATTTTTTTAGTTGGATGTAGATCCAATTCAATTAAGATATATTGAGATTTTTTAGAGTTTCAAGTGTCCTAAAAAGTAAAATCACTTAAGGACACTATTCGAAACGTAAAAATTGGGGTCTAAGTAGTGTTCTTTGGGGTTACAATATCCAACCCCTTCTTCAATGTCCCATAATACAAAACCTATTTTATAACTGCTAAATGTTTCTAATAGTTTTTACCGCCGGATATTGTTACAG
This sequence comes from Hamamelis virginiana, assembly GCA_017140935.1. Classification (NCBI taxonomy): domain Eukaryota; kingdom Viridiplantae; phylum Streptophyta; class Magnoliopsida; order Saxifragales; family Hamamelidaceae; genus Hamamelis; species Hamamelis virginiana. The sequence goes on along the minus strand of JAESVK010000152.1, from coordinate 2,552,711 downwards.
TTTTTCACATTCTATATTTTAAAAATCAATCGTCACATCACCGTGATTTTTGGTATGCTCATATTTATAAAAAAATGTGTTTAATCAACCAGTTAATTTTTCAATATAATTATTCCATAATAGTTCAAAATCCAAATTCTCATATAAGCTTATATGTATACATACCTATAAGAAATAGACTCAATGAATATAAAAAGATTCCTTCTTACAAGTCAATAGGACAAAACTGTCATTTTAAAAAAGAATAATTATCTTAAAATAACATTAATTATCCAATTAGGGATTTATGAGTATGAAAAAGGACTTTAAGGTATAGAAACTTTTTGCTTAGATTTTGGGTTCAAAAAACTCTTTTTTAGGTAGTTGAATCATTTTTCCTTTTTCCATTTTTTTTTTAATCTTGCTCACATAACATATTAAGTGAGTATGACATAAGAGCTAGTGCAAAATTTTGTACAAAATAGTTTCTACGAATAGCATTTTTATATAATTTTTATGCACAGAGACGCTAATATAAGATGCATTGTATTTAACATAAAGTTGAATCAAGTGACCTCCGTATGATCAGTTGTAGAATTTATTTTAAAAAACCGACCGTTTTATTAGATTCCCCTTTTATGGATGTCACATTTGCAAAAAAAAAAAAAAAAAAAAAAAAAAGGTGATCTAATGGTAGTTTTCTGAAAAAATAAAAAAATCAATTGTAAAAAAATGGTAGCATTTTGAAGAATAAAAAATCAATTTTTTTTCATTATGAGATTTTTCAAAAATTAACAGTTGAATCATCCTGATTTTTTGCAAACGTGACATTTATAAGAGGTGAATTTAATCCAACAGTCGATTTTTCAAAATATGTTCTGCAACTGGCCCTACAGATCGAGGTCATGTGACGCAATTTTGCATTAGATGCACTTTATATCTCCGTCCAGCTATAAGATTATATAAAAATACTATTTTCTAGAAAAAATTTTGTACAGATTTTTGCACCTAACTTTCCTTACTCCTTAGGTACGTGCACCTTTTAAATATGCCCATATTCTAATTCCCTATAATTTTTTTCGTGTTTTGTACCAGAACTATTGACAGCTAATGCGACAATTTGATGTGGTTCTGGGGCTAGTAATTGTTTGCAAGTTGCAACAGCAGTAGGTAATGAGGGTCACAGTTTGATGCTGATTGCGTGGGTGTAGAAAATGTACAATCAATAGTTCTGGTAACAATAATTTAATGATTTATATAGTGACGGGTATGATGAAATCATAGCCAAATTGATGACAATTATTTCAGATGGATGTGATTTTGAACTAAGAGATAAGATAAGATCGAGATAAAAGGTATTTTGATTTGCCCATGATTGAAACTCTTGCAAATTAAAAGCTTGTTGTTTTGCTGGTTGCCAAAAAAACTTTTTTTTTGTTTTTTTTTTTGATAACCGGGTGTCTGAGCCAACTTATGCGCACCTCGACTAATCCCGGGGCCCTGAAGTTAACGACCGGTTAAGCCCTCCAGTAGTCTCAAGAGTTTAGCACGAGTCGAACTAAGGACCTCCACTTCTTGAGGCGTGGTCCCTTGCCAACTGAGCTACCCCTCGGAGTTAGTTGCCAAAAAACTTGTTGCTTCAATGGAGTGTATATAGTTGTTGTCACAAATTTGATATATATATATATATATATATATATATATATATATATATAGAGAGAGAGAGAGAGGTGCTATGGTGAGGTGCACCTGATGCATCTTGCATTAGGTGCCCTCTTGTTAAGCCACTTGCATTGTAAATTATGGAAAACTGACCATTGGATTAGATACCCCTTATAATGTATGTCATGCCTACCAAAAATCACAGTGCTCCAACAGTTGGTTTATGAGAAAACTAAATATTAAAAAATGATAACATTTTAAAGAACAAAAAAATCATAGTTTTTCAAAGTTACATTTTTCAAAAACTAACCGCCAGATCAATGTGATGTTTAGCAGACATAACATACATGATAAGAGTATCTAATCCAATGGTCAATTTTTCAAAATTTTCATCGTAAGTGTCTCTACAAGAGGGCACCTGATACAAGAAGCATCAGGTGCACCTAATATTAGAAGTTCTCTCTCTCTCTCTCTCTCTCTCTCTCTCTCTTTATATATATATATATATATACACACACACACACATACAAAGTACCGATTCTGTGAGGACTTCCGTATATGAGAAGCAATCAATTAAAAAGTGGCAATGCATCATGTGCTTGCGTGTGTAAATTTTTATTATAAAAAAAAAAAAATCCTTCCATAAATCAATTATATATAATTTGAACAATACAACTACAATGAAATATTCAAAATAATTAAAAATTTTAAGAAATCAAAATAAATAAATAAATAACACTAAATCAATAAGTATGGACTCAATATCTAGATTACAAAATTTTCATATTATAAATTGAAACAAAATCTTTATTAAAAATATTAGTAATTTTAAATAAGGAATAAAACAAGAGTTTACAATATTTAATTGTTTGAGAAATTAAGTTTTTTTTAAATTAATTAGTATAGAAATTAATTAGGATTATACTTATGAGAGAGAATTTGTAATTAAATTTGGAAAACTATTTTTGTGATTAGTAAGATTTATGGGACCATTAAGACTTTGAGTTTGTCTTGAAAATGTATTACTATTAATAAGTAATATTAATTCAATTAAGAAGTTTACTATACTATTTTAATTAGTGGAATTGTATGGGACCATGCCTATTTATATATTTTTACAATTATATAAGGATATTTTGGTCTATTAATTTCTTTTTTAAGATTAATACTTTTATATATAGTATAAATATAAATAAATATAGATATTTTGGTCTATTAAAATATCTATATTCACAGTAATCCAACAGTCAATTTTTTTATTTTTTATTTCTAAAAGTCACTTTGAAAAATTATGACTTTTTTGTTCTTCCAAATATTACCATTTTTTCATAGTCGGTTTTTTTAGAAACCAACCATTGAATCATTGTGATTTTTGGTAGACATGATAAATATAAGAGATCGGAGTATCTAATCCAACAGTCGATTTTCAAAATATAATCGGTAAGTCATACTTATATTAGGGGCTTATAGATATATAGCTCAAAAGGCAAAGGATATTTATTTGACGAGCAATATTTCTATATATCCCAAACTTTTTTCCAAAACAAGGTGTCCAAAATGAATTCAAGCCCTTAATTTATTTTCAAGGAGAGAGAGAATAAGCGAATATTCTCTTATCTTAAACTTACAGGAGAAAGAAATACCGTGGAAAGGCATATTATAAATGGAATTGATTCATGTAGACATCATACGAGCTTAAGCGAATGTGTGTTTTTAATGGAGGTAAGAGTGTAAAATAAGTGTAAACTATTACTTTGCGTTGCACCAGAAATAAAACACTTTTATGAATAAAATTGTTCGGCACCGTTTGGATTTGTTTTTTATAAATACTTATTTGCTTTTTAAAAACTCTTCTAAGAAATTACATATTGCAAATTTTTATAAAAGCAAATAAGTACTTATAAAAAACAAATCCAAACTGTGCTGAACTTTAACTTCTTTAACTTTAACCAGAGCCTAACTTTTTGGAAGTGATTTTGAAAACTACCTTATATAATTTTGATTAAATGGACTTTTAAGCCTAAAGAATTCTTCTTCTTCTTCTTCTTCTTCTTTTTAAATGCAAAAAAAAAAATAATAATAATAAAAATTGACTCTTTCAAAAACCTAGGCCAAACACTTTGTAAGAGTCAATTTTTTTTTTTATGTCAGTCCAATTCAAGGAAAGGGTGTGGTATAAAATGACCAGAAACATTCCTATCAGCACATGCAAGATAAGGATAAGGATGTTCAATTTGTTACTTCTATGGCATCTGATATGGATGATGTGTTGGGAGCTCACTTAAATTCTAGGAGATTTTAGTCTTGGTTGTTAATCTTCTATGTTTATCCATTATACATGTATATACATAATTTATTTTGAAATAAATAAAATCATCACCAAAACATACACTTTCATGTTTTGTGAAAGCCATTCAATTATTCAAGCCAAACTACAGTTTCTTCAATGCATGTTAACTTTTGCGAAAGTTAGCAAGAATTTCATTGGTAATTGTGGAACTATGTGTCATATTTTGAAACATAAGTAAGCCACTTTAGCTTTATTTATATATGGGTCCCACAAGCCTTTTGAGGTGAGCCCATATTGGAATGCATTCATCTCAAAAAGAAGATTAACCTGCCAAAAATCTTCTGAAAAGATCTTTCATGCCAAAAGTCTTTTAGTATGAATTGGACAAAAATGTCATTCCTTTCCCAAACAACCTTCAACCCCAACATGGAGCTAGTTCACTATCTCATACACTCTAGGTCACTAGGTCGGAACTTGAGTTCACTGTGTTGGAACCCCGAGTTCCTATGCCAGACCCCAAAGTTCACAATGCTAGATCTTGGAATTCACTATGCCGGAACCCCGAGTTCCTAAGCTAGAATTGCAGTTCACTACATCGAAATTTTTTTTAAAAAAATACAAGAAAAAACAATCTCTTTCTTTTTCCTCCATTTTCTCACCAACCAAACAAAAAATTAATTTTTTTAATAAAAATCTATTTCTTTTTCCTACATTTTTCAAACAATCAAACCAGAAAATAATCCCCCCCCCCCAAAAAAAAGAAAGAAATTTGTAGCGGGGTCTTTGTGTTCAACTTTGTTTCAAAAGGGTTGCTGCACTTACTGTATCTCATGCATTTGTTGATGACTCTGTGTTTGTAATAAATTTTATGACCAAAACTTGGGAGGAGGAGTTTTCACTTGAGCATTTTTGGAGATAAATTCTTCAAATTAAGAATTGTTGTTTCCAAGTATAAACTATCTATCACTGCCTTGGGGTTGGATCTTCTTGAGTTTTTGCTATTCGACTCCTGGTTTGAATTTGATTTGCGAGGATTTCATTGACTCTAGTACTTCTGGAAGCTAGGTTGTGGCTGGTGCCCTCGCTGCCGATCTACGACTTTTAACGCTTGTGCCAAAGCTAGTCTGCATCAAATTTGCACCATGCCATCAGCATTAGATCTGCAGTAGAAGAGGATCGCCGGCGGACTGCATCAGATTTGCTGAAAAAGGGTAGGGTGGTGGCGTGACTGAAGCTGCGACTGAAAGAGGTCGCCGATCTAATTTCATTGAAGAAGAACAAGATCTTGTTTCAGATCAGGTATCTTCATCAGCTTTGAGAAGGACCGTGGGAGGGAAGGGCATTTCTTCATCAGCTACGCCGACGAGCTTTGTTGTCGAAAAGTCACCTTAATAGGTTGGTAAATGTCGCCGGAAGGAAATGCAAAGGATACCGCCATAACTGAAATGTGGGATAAGAAGAAGAAGAAAAAGAAGAGGAGGAAGGAGGGCGTCACGAAGCAACTACAGAACATCTAAGGGCAATTTTGTCCATAAAATAATAAATTTTTAAAATTTAGGACTTTAGGCAGTATTTTTTTTTTTTTTTTTTTTAATTAGGACTTTACAAAGAAAAAAAAAATATGGGAGGACTTTATGCAACAAGCATTTTCTAAATGGGACTTTTGGCCAAATATCTGATTAATGTATTGTATTAATAAGCTCAAAATACTAAGGTTTTGAATGAGAAATTGTAGTTTAAAATCACTCATTTGAAAGTGGTAGTCATCTTTGTCCCACATTGAATAAATAGTGGGTAGCTTGCGTGCTTATATACCCTTACATTGGACATATAGGTTGGACCCCAAGGGATACCAAAGTTTTGTGAGGGGAGAGGACCTACCCAAACTTTGGCTTGATCCAAACCACACACCTGCCCGCACTGAACCGGGTCGAGTGGGGTGGGATCATTTAGACTAATCCCATTATCTTTTTGGACTAACCTAAATTGACTATTTGAATATTTAAAATGTTGCCAGAATAGTCATGATTGTTTTGCAATTGTGAAAAGTTGCATATGGTTTTGCAACTCCTGCATAGAGTCATGTCTTTAATGGTGCCCTTCTACACTTCACGAAGAGGCACTAGGTTGTCTATAATTAAGCCACAGGTCCAGAGTTCATTTCATTCAATTCAATTCATTTATTTGTTGTGTCTGCATAGTGTCTGAGAGAGAAATATAGCATTTTTTGATTCGCCATGTCTGCAGATTGTTGTGTTTCATCTGCAGACGTGACCATTTTATCCTGGGAGGCAGACGTCTGTCAACTCTAAGCACCAATAAAAGAGGCGTATTATGTCTTAAGGACATAGTGTTCAACACTAGACTTGGTTAGTTTTTCGTGATCATCGATCTTCTGCAGCTCTTCTGGAAAACTTTGTAAATGTTTATTTTAGAGTGTTTGTATATTTTGGTTTGTATATCTATTTGTTTATTAATTACTTAAATAGCATTCTGGTTTAACAGAATTATTATTTAAGTATTATTCTTCTTCTTCATTTTATTCTTTAAATATATACTATCATAATTGGTATATAATTATGTAGTTTACAGAGTTGTTATATATTCTGTTAGTATTATTTAATTAGTTTTTTATTATTTATATACAATATTATCCAATTCTAGATAATCCAAATAAAATTTTCTAACACTATACATATGTATGTCATACATGCCAAAAATCACAGTGATCCAACGGTTGATTTATGAGATATGTTACTAAGAAAACCATAACAACTTTCAGCGATCAGAATTTTTCACAGCCTGTATTTTGAGATGTTGATATCGGATTACCATGAGTTTTGACAAACCTAACATTCATAATAAGAGTATATAATCCAACTATTAATTTTTAAAAATATGCATCACAGTTCATAACTTCATCCTAGAGCATAACTCATAAAATAGCATGAAATTATGTTTCTGTTCGCTGTCCCTTTCTTGGCCCTTTCAACTCAGATGATGGCAAATGTTTTGGCATTTAGTCCTTGTTCGTAGCCTAGAACACCACGTCTCTCCAAATCGCCATATTGGCCAGGCCGTGGGGCAGTACAGAGAATTGATAATCTTGGATTATCAATTATTTGTCGTGGTCAATTTTAAGAGTTGTGGTAGAAATCCAAATTTGGTAATCTTGAATTGGTTTTTCATTTGAATTATCTCCTTGTCATGGTCAAATTTAAGAGTTGTAGCGGAAATCCATATTTGGTAATAGCATTAATATATATATATATATATATATACATAGACATGATAATATAAGGCCGGCCTTACGCAAAGTTGCGTAAGGTGGGCTCCATATGGCTAATTTTAGATCACAGTTCGTAAAACTGACCGTTGGATTAGATGCCCCTCCTCTGTATGTCATGCCTGCAAAAAATCACAATGATCTGACGGTTGGTTTTTGAAATAAGATATTGTGAAAATATGTAATTTATTTGTTCTTCAATATATCACCATTTTTTTAACGGCAGTTATTTCAAAAACCAACCGTAAGATCGCTGTGATTTTTTGCAGGCATGACATACAGAGGAGGGGCATGTAATCCAACGGTCAGTTTTACAAACTGTGATCTAAAATTAGTCATATGGAGCCAACTTTACGCAACTTTGTCATATGGAGCCAACCTTACGCAACTTTGCCATATGGAGCCAACCTTACGCAACTTTGCGTAAGGCCGGCCTTATATATATATATATATATATATATATATATATATATATATAT
>JAESVK010000152.1:2532816-2545005 GCA_017140935.1 Hamamelis virginiana | reverse complement strand
TATATATATATATATATATATATATATATATATATATATATATTTGACAGTTATCATATTCTCCCAAATAGTTTACATTAGATTTTCTTTCAATTTAAAGTTTATTGAATTACAATGATACCAACTATGGGAGCTCTCCCATTTTAAAAAATGATACCAAATATAATAGTGCTAAATATGGAAGAAACTCCCATTTTAAAAAATCTTCCATATTTAAATTTTTTTTTGACAATTTACATCTCGTCCCAAGTAATCTACATTAGATTTTATTCTAATTTAAAGTTCATTGGAGTACAATAATGCCAATTATGGAAGCAACTCCCATTTCGGCTCTGTAGTACTCTCAAATATAGAAATGAGATGTCCAAATAGAACTTCTCCATTAGAGACACTCTAATTCTTGTTAATTGAAAAAGTTTAGAAAATAGGACGGAAAACAAATTTAAGAGAAGGAAAGAGAGTGAAAATAATAAATAAATAAATAAAAAGAAAATTTTATATTGGGTTAGTTGGTGAAGAGTCCTATTATAGAAATACATTATGGCTAAAGTGATAAAAAAAATTATGAGTTAACATGAAAGCAGGTTGATGCAAGACAGAGAAACCCAATAGGCCAATATACAGTGTTTAAATCTTTGAAGTAATTGCTTTATCAAAAGGTCCATTAAATTTGGCTTTTGCATTGGAGATGCTCTTAGTGGCACTTATTTGCTATCTACACTCACCATTAAAATTTTAAAATATATTATTTACTACCTATACTCCCTTCATAATACCTAAAACAACCATGGCTTAATTAATTTTAGAATACTTATTACTCGTTACACCTACTGTCCCACATGCATGTGATGATATTATACTAGTGGCTGATGAACATTATACAATTTTCAATATCACCTGCTAAATGGGTCTATTTGTTTAATAACGTGGACGGAACATAATAAGATATTTAATTAGTCTTATCTGAACATTGCATGGTGTTCGATATTACAGGTCCGAACAATTCACGAGTTGAAGATAAAAATGAAAATTAAAAAATATACATTATATTTGATAAATTGAATATTTTTATTGTTAATTAGAATCATTCTACACAACCAAATCATTGTCTATTGACCAATAAATACTGTCTTTAATTAAAGTTTTTAGGAAGTGATTATGAGAGTATAATAACAATTATAAGATATAAACGGGGAAGTATCTAATTTAGTGTGCTAAATATTCTAATATGTTCGGCTAACAATTGTTGAACATATAATGATATATTCTATTGCCGCCGCTATTGGAGCTGCTGCTATTGGAGTTGCAATTTATCCACTAAGTTGCTACAACAATTCAAGTGAGCACACTCTTTCAGCTGCCGCAATCGCGTTAAAGACTTGACATCGCTGAAGCTTGGAAGAAAAATTTGTTGATGAAATCTCTTTTGTTATGGGCGGTGTGTATGTAAAAAAACTTATATCTCTTAATTTTAAATGGAGAAGGAAAAGCAGTTTTCTTGATACACTACACTTTGTGAGTGTTGGATATCATGCCAGAATCTAAAGAAGAAGAAGAAGAAGAAGAAGAAGATAAGGATTTCAAGCCACACTCATTACATGTAACAAGTACATGTCTATTCTGCGCCTTGAAGTGAAAGCATTTGTAGATATCAAAAAATTAGTGAAGTGCACATCACCGTTCGATCGATTAACGATCAAAAGTTTGACTAGTCAACAATTCAAACCTAGGACTAGCGGGTCCCGCAAATAAGGGTGACTTATCAAAGCTAATATGGGTTCATGCTAAGTGACACATGTCAATACATGGGAGGCCACATTATCACTAAAAGATAAGTCTTCAACTTATTTTAAAATTAAATTAATTAGAAAATAATTATTTTCTAATTGGCTGAGATCCTTGAAGATGAGTATCAACTCTTCTATAAATAGGAGGCCCTCATTCAAGAAGATGAAAACTTTTCCAGAGTATTGAAGTGCTGTCAAACTCCAGACATTCAACAAGAGAGTCGAAGTTCTGTCAAACTCCAGACCTTCAAGCATTCATCAATACTTTGAAAGATTCAACAAGATTCAATAGGCACAAGATACAAGTGCCGAATTTTCCACTCCAAAGCTAGATTTAAGAACAAGCGATCGTCGCTCTTGAATCAAATCAAGCCAAAAAAATCTTATTCAATTCAATATCAAGCTCATCGCCCTTGAATCAAATCAAGCCAAGAAAATCTTTTTGATTCGAGATTAAGCTCATCGCCCTTGAGTCAAATCAAGCCAAGAAAATCTCTTTTATTCAAGATCAAATGGTCATCGTCTTTGGATCAAGATCAAGACAAAAATATTTGTTTCGTTCGAGATCAAACTATCCTAGCCCTTGGATCGTCAAGCCATTATAGGAGAATTAATTAAAGGATTTTATTCTTTTATAAAGAATATATGTACCCACAGAGAATTGTACCCATCAATTTTTATAAATTAATACAAATTATACTTGTCCATATTTTTCTTGTTTTTTCAATTTTCTGGACACGAAATTTGTGTGTACAAAGGGTCTCAAAAGTCCCAAGTACCAAGTATTTATTTACAACTTAAATTCATAAGGACAAAAAGTAATTCTTGCAAAATGTAGCTACCCATGCTGAAGTGATTGCCAATTGCTCAAACAACCTAAGAAAAAAAAAAGGATTAATTAGTATTCATGTATCAAAAGATAGAATTATGTCAAAAGAAAGAATAACAATATTATTTAAAAATATAATTGATGGGATTTCAAAGCAATCATCGTGAGAAAATACCCTCAAGATATTTCAACAAAGTATTCCCCAAAATTTAAATTGTTTGCAAACACATGTAATTGTTTTATTGTCCCACCTTTTCTTTTTCATTTTCCTTGTCAAGATGCTCATTGGGCTCATGAGCTACACATTTGAAAGTAGTCCTCTCTTTTTCCTTAAACCCTTACCACTTAGATGAAAGCTGGATTCTAACCTAAATCACTTGTACAACCACTAAGAGACTTTACCAGCAGGCTAACTAGCACCTTTTGATGTTTCCCTTTCAAGAAGTAGAATTTATTTATATTACTCTCACATAAAAGTTGGTTGAAAGTGCTACTCAGCTCTTTTTAATATTTGTATTTCTTTCTACTTTTTTTTTTTCTATTTAATGTTATAGTAAATATGATAATATCAAATCAATACATTATGATCTTTAAATGTGCATATTTTTAATGATGATGTTGTACTAAGATAATAACTTCATTTTTCATTTTTTTTTTCAAACTGAGGGTATTCTAAACCTATCCTATCAAAATTTAAGTCCAAACTAATTTTCTCGTGATATATTCACCGGTAAGTCTATGCATCTAATAGTAATACTTTCGATTTTTAAGCATGGTCCATTACTATCTTCGCTACCCTCCTAGATTATTTCATATCAATTATTGAAAATTAAATAAATTATAAATATATTAAAAAGAACATTACTTGATATCAAAGATTCTAATATAAAGTGCACAAGAGGTAGAGTTGCGTCAGATGACTTCTGTTAGGGTAGTTGCATAACATATTTTGAAAACTGACTGTTGGATTAAACACCTCTCTTATGAATGTCTGGATGTTTGCAAATCACAGTAATCCAACTTTTAGTTTTTGAAAACTAACACAATAAAAAACTATGACCTTTTGGTTCTTCAAAATATTACCAATTTTGCACAACTTATTTTTTTAAAATCAATTGTTAGTGAAGAGGGTAAAAATCGATCTGATTCTTCGTCAACCATTCGAGACTTGTATGTTCCCGATCTATAATTGTTGCCCGATCTAAACACTGTCTTAGTTACCCGATCTGAATAAATTTACAAAAATATCTCGATTTGACTCAAAACCGCCAAACTTATGACGGTTCAGTATTAGCTGGATAGATATTTCAAGCATTTAATTGCATTTAATTGATCTGACGTATTTTGAAGATTTGTCCACATGAAATATCCAGATTCAGAGGATAAACCTTCTGGAATGACATGATGAAGGTGGCCAATGACAGGGGATTAGGCCTATATAAAGGAGAGACCTCCATTGAAAAGAGGTAAGTAACATAAATCCCAAAAACAAGAGTTATACTCTGATTATGTTTTTATCAAATTGAACACTAATTTTATCATCGGAGCTTTTTCAGGCAAAACACCACACCGATGCAAGTCATCTGAGATCTTCCTAAGGGAAATCCCAGATTCTATCTTTTATTTCTTGTTTTATCTGACTTTTGTCATCATCAGTTTGGCGCCCACCGTGGGGCCCGAAATTTCAATCTTTTCGGTGTCTTTCTTTACACAGAATTCTCTTTGACGATATGGTCATGATCCAGCCCGAAGTACAGGCCGACGACAATATCGGCTCGGTCCATCCAGCTAACCAATCGGTGCCAGGACCGCAACTGGAGAGAACCTTCGAACCATCACGACGAGCTTCTCATGATGAATCTCCCCCTGCATCAGAGCGACCATCTTTGCAAAATGAGCGGCCAACTCCTCAAGACGAATCCCTGGTCGATCCCCAAATCTGTCAAGAAATCGGATCAACTTCTAATGATCAATACCGACATCAACTTAACAACATGCAGAAGCAAATGGAAAGCATGACTTTGCTTATCCAGACTCTAACACGCCAACAAGATTTAATCATTTCACACAATCCGTCCCCACAACACCCAGTTCAAACACCAACCCATCCCGATCGAATTGGTGAGCGACCGGTGAATGCCACCATCCCGTTACGACGTGTCGTGGAAGAAAGCCGACGTACTCCAGTTCGGCTTCATTGTTTCAACGAGGAAGAGGGGAGTAGTTCGGAGGTTGGTTCCAAGGGAAGGACTGTGAATCCCGACAGACGGCGTCCAGAGCATGATCTTGCTGCAGCACGATCTCACAGACCGGAGCCGACCCGATGCACATCCAATCATAAAAAAAAGGAGCCAGCGCGAGGTAATAAACCCGAAGGAGCGGCAATCAACAATTCTTCTCCTTTTGTGGTCACGATCCTGCAAGAGGCATTACCAGATAAGTTTAAACTACCAACTATTGATTCTTACGATGGAACCAATGATGCCCGAGAGCATGTGCTCACCTTTAAATACCACATGTATCTGAAAGGTGTGTCAGATCCCATTATGTGACGCGCCTTCCCTATGACCCTCAAAAGACCAGCACGAACTTGGTTCCAAAGATTACCACCGCACTCTATTAGTTCGTTTCAACAACTCAGCTCGGCACTTGTAGCAAACTTTGTAAACAGTCATCGGCCTAAAAAGCCCGCAACGTATCTCTTGAGTCTTGATCAGGAGAAAGATGAAAGCTTAAAGTCTTATTTACAACGTTTTAGTTCGGCCTTGCTTGAGATCGATGTACTTAATGAGGGCGTAGCTATGGCAGCAATGATGAAGGGACTCAGGACCAGAAGCCTCAGAGTCTCGTTTGTTAAAAGGGAACCAAAAACCCTTACCGAGCTGTTAGAAAGGGCCCGAAAGTATATCGGGGTAGATGATCTATTCAACTCTGATAAAAAGAAACAGGAGCCCGTTCAGAAACGAAAAGAGTGTGAACCTGATGAGAAGAAGCAACCGGATAAAAAACAAAAAACTGATGCCCCTGAAGGAAACCGATCTCCAACAAGACGATTCACATCTTTTACGCCACTACGTCAACCTATCCATGCAATTCTAAGCGAGGTTGAAGCCCAGCCTTTTGTGAAATGGCCACAGCGGATGAGATCGGATCCAAAGAGGAGGGACAAAAATAAATATTGCGCATTTCATCGGGATCATGGAGATGTCACCGAGGATTGTTTTGGCCTAAAAAATGAGGTAGAGCGTCTCATCAAACGTGGGTATTTGAAAGAATTTATCGATCCGTCAAAAGATGATATTCATTCTCAAATGCGTCCTGATCCCGACTCAAAGCAGCCAAATCAGCAACAAAGAATAGCAGGAGTAATTGATACCATTCATGGAGGTTTTACATACGCCGGAGAAAGCAGCTCATCCAGAAAAGCGTATGCAAGGTCGGCTCAAACTTCCCCGTCGGACCAAGTAATGAGCATTGACCGACCTATCTCCAAGCATTACGGTCTTTTATCTTTCTCTCAAGACGATCTGAAGGGAGTTCACTTACCTCATGATGACCCATTAGTAATTAAAGCAATCATCGCGAACTATTCGGTAAGTAAAATCTTAATAGATACTGGCAGTTCGGCTGACATTCTATTTGTGACAGCTTATGAACGAATGGGAAGGAATGTTGAAGATCTCTCCCCAATCAACACTCCACTTATTGGGTTCAATGGATCTTCCTTACAGCCACTTAGTTGGGCAAACTTACCGATCACAATTGGAGATTCCCCGACTCAAGCTACTCGAGATGCAACTTTTATGATCATAGGCTGTCCGTCTGCGTATAATGCTATCATCGGGAGACCCAGCCTCAATGACTTCGGAGCAGCAACGTCAACACTCCATCTTTGTATGAAATTTCCCACGTCTCATGGAACAGGAGAGGCTAAAGGAGATCAAGCAATCACCCGATCTTGCTTCAACATCGCCCTTTCTTACAACGAGGGATCACCTGGAGAAAAAGCCATGCATATCCCGCCGATGAATCTAAACGTTCCCTCAAAGTATTTAAATCAAAATAAAGCAGAAAAACTGCATACCGATCTTCCATAGCAATTACAGGATACCGGGATCGATGATCTTCGGGACGAGCAAAATCCAAAATCAACTCCTCTGGAGGGCCTAACAGAAATTCAGGTCCATCCTACCGATCCCAACAAAACTGTCAACATAGGATCCGACCTTCCTGATTCGATTAAAGTCAGCCTCACAATATTTTTAAGGGCAAACTATGATATCTTTGCATGGGGTCGTGAGGATATGCCAGGAATCGACCTAACCATTGCGACGCATAAATTACACGTTGATCCATCCTTTAAACCGATCCGGCAGAAGAAGCGTGTCACTTCACAAGAAAAATCCCGAGCAATTCAAGAGGAGGTTCATAAACTTCTTAAAGCTGGTTTCATTCGAGAAGTCTTTTATCCAGATTGGCTCTCCAATTGCGTGGTGGTAAAAAAGAAAACCGGTAAATGGAGGTATGCATCGACTTCTCCGATCTAAAGCTAGTCCAAAAGACAGTTTTTCTCTTCCTCGAATAGATCAACCGGTCAATGTAACAGCGGGCCATAAGCTCCTAAGCTTTATGGATGCATACTCAGGCTACAACCAGATCGAGATGGATCCTACCGATCAAGAAAAAACGGCATTCATAACCACCATCGGTATGTTTTGTTATCTTCGAATGCCTTTTGGATTAATAAATGCGGGATCCACATATCAACAAACCGTCACAAGGATGTTCGAGGGCTTATTAGGGTCAACTATGGAGGTCTACATTGACGATATGCTTGTCAAAACTCTAAAGGCACCCGATCATATTTATTATCTGGATCAAGCTTTCAAGATTATGTGACGCTTCGGGATGAGGCTTTATCCTACCAAATGTTCGTTCGGCGTCTCGTCGGGGAAATTCTTGGGCTTTTTAGTGACTAAAAGAGGAATAGAAGCGAATCCCGATCAGATTCAGGCTCTACTCAACATGAAATCCCCGACTACATTCAAAGAAATTCAACAATTAACAGGACGGATGGCTGCTTTAAACAGGTTCATTTCTAAATCCTCCGAAAAAGGATTTCATTTTTTCAAAGTTCTCAAAGGGAAAAAGATATATCAATGGACTGCCTAAGCTGAAGAAGCATTTCAACAATTAAAGCAGTATCTTGGGTCTCCACCCCTCATCTCAAAACCTTTGCTAGGCGAAACTTTATTTCTTTACCTCGGTGTTTCATCATCAGCCATCAGTTCGGTGCTCATTCGAGAAGATAAAGGAGTACAACGACCTATCTATTACATCAGTAAAACTTTGATTGGTGCTGAAGTTCGGTATCCTTTACTTGAAAAGTTGGCGTTTGCTGTTGTTACTTCGGCACGAAAGTTACGACAATATTTTCAAGCTCATCCAATTATTGTATTGACTAACCAACCTCTGAGGCATATACTTCACCGACCTGATACCTCTGGAAGAATGATCCGATGGGCGGTGGATTTGGGAGAGTTCGATATTGAATATCGTCCTCGCCTCGCTATTAAAGGCCAAGTACTGGCTGATTTTATAGCCGAGTTCACACCCGACCTTCAACCTGAACAAAGCTATGCACCGACCAAATCAACAGCATCAGCGTGCAAGGGTGACGAAAACAAAATCCACCTTCAAAATTGGCATTTATTTGTTGATGTTTCTTCAAATCAAAAAGGGTCTGGGGCAGGAATTGTATTGATCTCCCCTGATGGAGAAAAGGTGGAACTAGCTTTACGGCTTAATTTCAAAACAACAAATAATGAAGCAGAATATGAGGCTCTACTTGCAGGACTACAAGTGGCAACCGATCTCTTGGTTCAAAAGCTAGAAGTTTTCAGCGACTCTCAATTGATAGTTAATTAAATCAACGGAACCTATTCAGCAAAAGAGTTGTCAATGCAAAAATACTTAGCCAAAGCTCTCGAGACTTTTACATACTTCACATCAATTTCTATCAACCAGATTTCAAGGGACGAAAATTTCCATGCTGATGCATTGGCAAATTTAGCTTCTGCAGTACATACTGATCTCCCAAGGTCGGTCATGATCAAATTGGTTGAAAGACCTCTTATAAACCAAATTGATAAACCGATCTACAATGTCCAAACAAAGGCAACATGGTTTGATCCAATCAAAGATTATATCACATATGGTTTTCTTCCTGCGGATAAAACAGCAGCTCGACGTTTGAGGTGCAGATCAGCTCGGTATTGTATCATCAATAACCACCTTTATCGACGATCATATTACGGGCCGTGCTTACGATGTGTTTTACCCGATGAGGCCAACTACGTGCTTCGTGAGATCCATGAAGGAATTTGCAGAAATCATGCAGGGGGCCGATCCCTTGCAAAAAAGGTAGCTCGGCATGGGTACTATTGGCCTCAAATGGAGAAAGATGCCACCGATCTAGTTCGTAGATGTGATAAATGTCAGCATTTTGCTCCTATACCTCATCAACCACCCAGCATGCTCATCCCGATCTCTAGCCCATGGCCATTTGCACAATGGGGTATTGATATAGTGGGACCTCTTCCTACGTCAAAGGGTCAAAAGAAATTTTTAATAGTTGCTATTGATTACTTCACCAAATGGGTGGAAGCTCGACCCGTTGCCACAATCACCGAAAGCAGTATCAGAAGCTTCATTTGGGAGAGTATCATCTGTCGCTTCGGTATTCCGCGAATTATAGTTGCCGACAATGGGACTCAATTCAATAATTCTGGATTACGCACGCTATGTCAGGATCTCGGTATTCAGAACAATTTCTCTTCTCCAGGTCATCCACAAGCTAATGGGCAGGTAGAAGTAACAAACCGAACGATCATTCATTCTTTAGAGAAAAGGCTGGAAAAGGCTAAAGGATTATGGGTGGAGGATCTCCCTTCAGTGCTATGGGCGTATCACATTACCAGTCGGGTTTCTACAGGCGAAACTCCATTTTCTCTCACTTTTGGAACCGAAGCAGTCATACCTGTCGAGATCGGTCTACCAAGTTATCGACTAGAGACATTCAATCAAGATATCAATGATTAAGAGCTCTGCTTTAACCTTGATATGTTAGAATCAAAAAGAGAAACAACTCGACTCCGTATAGCTTCTTATAAACAGTATATGGCTCGGGCTTACAACAAAAATGTGAAAATTCGGCATTTCCGACCTGGTGATCTTGTTCTTAAAAAGGTTCTTCGCCCTAATAAACTTGATCCTAACTGGAAAGGACCTTATCAAGTTAAAAATTTCAATCGGATAGGCACATACTGGATCGCTGATCTGGACGGAAAAATGCTCCCCCGTCCTTGGAATGCTACCCATCTTAAAAAATATTACCCCTAAAGGAATACATGTATTACCATTTGCGGTACCCCGATCTGCTTATTTGGTTCTCTTTTGAAGAGTATGGTTTATTTTTGTGATTGTGCCTTCTTTATATATCTGTTTGGTCCATATATATATCTTTGTTATCTTATCGATTTCTTTATCTTGCGAGTAATATTTCAATGTTATGTTTAAATGATTAATTTTTTGGTTGGTCATTTCTTTTGCATTCGACATTTCAAGTCCCGACCGATCTTGGGCCAGCAATTATATTTTGCTCTTCACACAAATCATGGGATTGATTTAAGGGCATAAACGTATAAACGTTACCCTAGTGACTTCAGTTCGGTGTTTTTTCAACTTATGATATACTAATTCGATGTGAAGTACTTCGAAATTCTCTACTTCACCCCGAACTGGGGGAGATGGCGACATACAACAAACAAAAAAAAAACAACACATAGAAACTAGAAATGAACTTTTCATTGCAAAAAAACATCGATATTACATAATCACATCAGCAAAAACAAAATATTTAGAAAAAGGCTCAATCTAGGTCAATGGCCTTGCCACGAGAGGTCGGAGTGTTAGTCTGATCTTGAGAGGTTAAGGGATCGACTGGAGTTGAAGGAGCGTAGATCGGAGCGTTCTGATCAATCACTTCTTGGTTATTAATATTCTCTTGAGCAGCTTCGCGCTCTTGATTAGCTTGTGCACGATCAGCTTGAAGTTGAGCCCTCAATTCAGCCAGAGTAATTTTCGAAAAATCAGCGTCGGGAAAAAACCTTTTCATCAGATCCCGTGCCCCATTGAACCCTTTTACTAAAAAAGGCCCAGCTTCCTTCGTGATCAATGCTTTTAGCTCATCGGAGGAACGGTACTCAGAAACCGCCTTTTCAGCACTCTCCCTCTCGGCGGCCTTGGCTCTCTCCAGCTCGGTCTGTAATCGATCAATTTTTCGAGTAAACTCATCTTCGCGCTCTCGAAATTTTGATCTCTCTTCCTCCAACACGGCTTGGATTGATCGGACTTCACTAGATTTCTCCTCCACAGACTCCTTTAATTTTTTATTAATTATATCTATATTAGCCTTGGATCTTCGAGCATCCCGGGCTTCTCGAAGGGAGTGGAGGCCGATGAGTGCAGTCTACAAACAAAAGGGGGAATGTAAGAACATTTATATATCAACACGGAAAACTGAAAATTCATTATCGGTTATTTAAAAGTACTTTAATAGCAGCATGAGTTAGGAGCTCGGGAAGTTCGGACTGAGGAATTTGAGAAATAATTTCCTTGTCAGCCGACCCATATAGACCCTCAAGGGCCTTCAAACTGGCATTCGGGCTGTTCACAAAAGAACTAGCCACGGTAAGACCAGACAGAGTGAGGGGTGCACTTGACCAAGCGCTCAGCCAGTCTTCCGCCGAAGTTCGACCGGGGCAAATGCCAGCACCCGATCCAGAAGCCGATCCAGAGCCGACCCTCCTACTGATTGGGACTCCAGAGGGGACATCTTCTTCAGCCCGTGGTTTTTTTTTCTTTTTTTCTTGGGCCGACACCTTGGGCACCCTTACTGGAGGAGGATGAACAGCAGGAGATTCTTCCTCGGGTATGACTCCCCCGAGAACATCGTCGATATCAATATTCATGGCTGAAAAAATGGATGTCTTGTCAGCAAGAAACGAACAAAAAAAATCTGTAAATTAAGCGCATAAGGCTACCTTTTCGGGCTTGATAAGTTATTTTCCTACTGATTTTTTGTCTTTCGGCCCGAGCTCTGATCTCTCCAAGAATCCTTTGCTCGTCTGCTCTTTCTTTTGCTATTATGGCAAAGTTTCTTGATCGGTCTAGATAGGGCTTGATCGGATGGCCATCAATTGTTTTATCACGAAACAACCTCTCGACCAGATCGACAGGAACTACCGGAGACTGATGAGCCAAATAGTGGGGAATCTAAATTCGATCGTCACGCAAGTGGTTGAAACCGCGCTCTTCCCTCCACAACCGATCAATCCGACCAATAACACGATCAGTTAACGTTCCACATCGGAGAATTTTGTCCGCTGCAAAAAGACAAAATTTTATTAGTTCGGAATCGACAAGGTGCATATACTATCATTAAAAAAAAAAAAAACACACAATTCTAAACTAAACCTGGTCGGGATCTCCAATCTCTTGGAACAGGAAACG
>JAESVK010000152.1:2511771-2532716 GCA_017140935.1 Hamamelis virginiana | reverse complement strand
TATCATTAAAAAAAAAAAAAACACACAATTCTGAACTAAACCTGGTCGGGGTCTCCAATCTCTTGGAACAGGAAACGTGCGTTCCTCATCTTCCCCGAACTCCCATCCAGGGCCACTGACGAAGAAATACTTGTTCTTCCACCCTTTGATCGAAGAGGGAAGATCCCCGATGCCCGGTCTCTTTGTACGGTTTCCTAAGTACCACCAGCCAGGAGAAGCCCGGGAGTTCTCTTTGACGAAACACATAAACTTCAAGTCATGGAAGTTCGGTGTCCATCCGAGCGATCTCCATAACACCATGAACCCAAGGAGCACCCTCCATGAGTTCTGTGTAAGAATAACTGGACTTACCCCGAGCCGGTGGAGTACTTCTCTAATGAAGGGTTGCAGGGGTAACCTATGTCCTATTTTAAAGGTTTCCTCATAAAAACATTTTTCCCCGGGAAGAGCATCGGTAGCCCGAATTTCTGGCCCAGAAATTCGGACGCTAACCGAATTGGGAATGTAATACGACCTCCTGATCTCAATCTCTCTCTTCTCTTCTAAAAGGTTGATATGGACAAATGGAAATGGGGGGCTAGGACGCTCATCATCAGATCGGTTGATCGGATTAGGAGGAAGGGATTGAATTGGGTCAACCTCTAAGGTATCGAAGATGGATCCAGACGTGCTAGTTCCAGACCCACCCCGATTATCTGATCCACGGTGACCTAGGGGAACTTGCTGATTAGACATATCTAGGTTGTTTGGATAATGAGAAAAATCACCGGAAAATTCAAACAGGGGTTGACGGAAAACTCAAAAGCGAAAGAAATCCTAATGCAAATATCCAAAGCAGAGTATGGAAAAAATCCAAATGAACGGGTGCAAAGGAAAAATACCTCTTTTAAACGGTGCGAAAGGCTCTAAAATGACAAACTGAGATGGAAAACTCTGAGGAATCGAAGGTCTTTTTTCCGGCGAGCTCTTGAGCAGTCCGGCGAAAGGTTTTTCTCGAGTATGAAAAAAGAAATGGGGGGAAAAAACAAAACCACTGTTGTGGACCAGCCTCGTGGCGGGGATTAGGTGTGAGTCCACATCATCACCGGACGATGTGATTAGGGGGGTTTAGAAAACAAACAAAGGAGTCGCCACCTTATTTTTAAGGAATAAGGAAACCATGAAAAATATTTTATTTTTTAAATCAAAACAAAACAAACTCCATTTTCAATAAAAAGACAGTCTTTGAACCAGAGTTGAATCCGGGGGCTAGGTTACGACGTGGGAAGGTTCCAAGCTTTCACTTGTAGGCACCCACCTCGCCCTAATTAAAGGACTTCTAATTTATTTGGGCTATTTAAATTTCTCAATGCAAACAATCCTAAATAATCTAATCAACCAAAAAATAGTGATATAAATGCATTATCTATATTAGTTATATTAATAATAATAAAAAATACAAACAAACCCTAAGAACCTAGAATACCCTACGGGCATCCTAGGGAGGACTTGAGCCCTATTAGCGCCTACGTAACTTACTAGTATCACCTAGCAAGTATCAAAGTCCACGTAGTTCGACTACCCT
This sequence comes from Hamamelis virginiana, assembly GCA_017140935.1. Lineage (NCBI taxonomy): Eukaryota > Viridiplantae > Streptophyta > Magnoliopsida > Saxifragales > Hamamelidaceae > Hamamelis > Hamamelis virginiana. Next base: position 2,531,152 of record JAESVK010000152.1, on the reverse strand, counting down.
AGGACTCTCCTATTGTAATCGATCACATCATCAAAGGTATTTCAACCTAATTCAAGACTCTAACTTCGAGAGTTTTTTATTCTTTCAAAATCATTTATTTGAAATCATTTCAAATTAAAAGACATTCATAAAATCCAAATATTCCAAATAATTCTTATCTTTAGAATTCAATTCCAATTAAAAATCTTTTTCAAAGATTTTCAAGAAAACAAATCATATGGGAGGAATTTCATTCCAAAATAAAAATCTTTAAAACATTTCAAATCTTTTTGAAAATCATTTAATAATCAAATATCTCATAAAATCATGTTTATTATATCAAAATCATTTTTGGAAAATCTCTCGAAGATAGACAATCAAATCGATTAAAATACTCAAATCTGAGTATGACTTTTACAACAAAGGAAATTCCTAGGGAAGGTCAAGTGACCTTCCTAATCCTAGGGTCTCTAACTAGCCCTAAAGTTAATCTAAAAACCTAAAAATACTAATGCAATGCATGCTGAAATTTAAACAAATAAGCATGTAATCAATTCTAAAAATGCATGAAAATGCTCCTAAATGCACACTAATTAATCTATGTGAACCTAAGCATATTTCTAAGTTGGATTTGGCCTTAAAATGATTTTTAGAATAAATTTAAGGACATAAACAAATCTGGACAGATTTGAATATGTACCTTAAATTACTCTAAAAACCATGAAAACAAAGAATAAAAAATATGAAAATGTCCTAGCATGCTTTCTACATGAATATTTTAAATTACTATGCAAAAACATGTCAAAAATTACACCAAAATATGCTTAAACGATTGATTTAAACACAAGGGAAGGATCTCACCTTTGCACGCTCCCCCGTACACATTTTATATTCAAACCAATAAATCCAAGTCGAGTGCTCAAATAATCATAAAAGAATCACAAGGGAAGGATCTCACCTTTGCACGCTCCCTCGTACACATTTTTCATATTCAAATGATCAAATCCATGGCAAGTGTTTAAATAATCATATAAAACATAAACAAAAAGACTCAAGACTCATCACATGTCGAATTAACATACTAATATACTCATGTTATCATTAAAATCATCAATTAAACATCGAGAGATTCAAATAACAATATGAATACACCAATATTTATTCTAACATGCTTGTACACAAAATAACCATAAATCTAACCTTACTCATGCATGCATACATAAAATCACGACAAAACTAACTAATCCTAAACATGCATACTAACATAAATCACAACAATGCTAACCTAATCATACACATCAACCCTAATATGCATATTCACATAAAATAGTAACTAAGTTAAACAACCCTAAACATGCATTCTAACATAAAATAATAACTAAACTAAACAACCCTAAACATGTATTCTAACATAAAATCATAATAAAGCTAGTTCTAATCATGCATCTACACATAAACAACAATAAAACTAATTTTAATCATGCATCTACACATAAAATCATAACAAAAACTAATCCTAACATGCATTTAATCACAATAAAAGACACCCTAATATGCTTACTAACATACACTCATAATGAAACTAACCCTAATCATACATGCTTACATAAAATAACACCAAGACTAACCCTAATCATACATATGACATGAAATAACGAATAAAACTAACCTTATCATGTTAAACATACTCATAGCAGAAAGAAAAGGAAGAGAGAACCCATCTTATATGAAAATCAAGAGAACTTACACCATAGCCTCATAAACCTATGTAAGAAATCATGAAAAATGAGAACCAAGGTTAAGGATTTACCCTTCGATCTCCTTCTTGGCTAGCCTCCTTCAAGCTCCTAGCCTCGAGTTCTTACCCCTTCAATGGTGTAAGAATGAAGAGCCAAAAAATCTGTAGCCTCCTCTCCCAAAAACCCTAAAATTCTCCTCCTTTCTCTCTCTAACTCCATAGTGTAGTATATATAGAGCTAGGGTTCAAATCCTTGAATGGTTAAGATTAATTCCTCTAAAAAACAATCCTAGGGCTTAGAATGAGTCTCCCTAGGGTTTGAAAGCTGAAACCCTTCGAATTCATGCCAAAAAAATCAAATCAAATCGGCCAAAATAGGTGAAATTTTCCAAAATTGAAAAATGGGCTCGAGCATGCTGATGGCCGTCCTAGGGCTGGACGGTTGGCCGTCCTAGCTGGACGGTCACCATGCTGACTTTCCAACTTTGTTCCCCAAATTTTAGGGTTTTCGAATTTTGGCCATATTTTGGTCAAATTTGATCCAAATCCGATAGTTCAGGGCTCAAAACGACCGTGTTTTGATTCTCCACATTTTTAGAGTGTTTTTGGGTTAAAATCAATTGACCACGGTCAAGGGTTTTAGCAAAAAGCTAGCCAATTGACCCGGTTGTGCCAAAATTGGTCAAATGACCATTCTTTGTTTTGTAAAATTGATCAATTAGGCTTGCACCACTTCTAAAAACATGGTTTTAATATGAAATTGGTACTTAACAACATGTTTTGAAAATCTTTTGTTTTGGTGAAAACGACCAATTCATGGTCAATTTGATCGAAACCCTAATTCAGCTCATCCTTACCCGTGGGATCGATTTTGGGAGAATCCATCCCAACCATTCAAAGGCTCAATTGACACACCAAATACACTCCCCACATCCATATAAACCTCATGAAACAATCCGTTTCGAATTCGGAGGTCATTCGGAAATTATACGAGAAAAAGGACGAAAATGCCCTTCAAGTCTCAAAAACCCTAATTACCTATCGAGCTCTCATCAGAATGCCATGAAAATTTACAGGGATGTTCTAAAACACCTCAAAAGTCAAATGCAATACAAATGGGTTGATTCCAATCCAAATGTACACATGAAATAATGAATTGTCCTTTTCCTCAGAAAAGGGCAATTTGATCAATTTGGTCTTTACAAGGCCGATTCCTCGCTCAATGACCAGCTATTCTAGTTGATCATTTGTATGGACACATAGTAGAAATAATTGGTAAAAATGGGGTGTCCACAACTGTTTTGTCTTATACATGGCTTGTTGAACAAGCAACTGATTCTACCATGACACGCGTCAAAAACCTACACGCCAAATTCAAACGACAGGCATATTCATCATTACGCCTCCAGCGCCGTCCTGACGATCTCAATTCCCAAAAAGACAACTGCCGTATCTCGAGCCACTAAAAGAGCATTTATGACGATTTGATAATTGATACGGATTTCAAATAAAGTTTTACCAAATCCTAACTGAATAGACCGACATGTTTTTTATGTGAAAAAACCGATCTAAGACATATGCTTCCAAGATTGATCCTACTACACCCGACCTGCTTGCCTTTAAAGATATCGATTTGAATTTACTTCCGCAAAGTTTCTTATCTATAAAACCGACTTCACAAAAGTAGGGGGCAACTGAAGAGGGTAAAAACCGATCTAATTCTTCGTCAACCATTCGAGACTTGTATGTTCCCGATCTATAATTGTTGCCCGATCTAAACACTGTCTTAGTTACCCGATCTGAATAAATTTATAAAAATATCTCGATTTGACTCAAAACCGCCAAACTTATGACGGTTCAGTATTAGCTGGATAGATATTTCAAGCATTTAATTGCATTTAATTGATCTGACGTATTTTGAAGATTTGTCCACATGAAATATCCAGATTCAGAGGATAAACCTTCTGTAATGACATGATGAAGGCGGCCAATGACAGGGGATTAGGCCTATATAAAGGAGAGACCTCCATTGAAAAGAAGTAAGTAACATAAATCCCAAAAACAAGAGTTATACTCTGATTATGTTTTTATCAAATTGAACACTAATTTTATCATCGGAGCCTTTTCAGGCAAAACACCACACCGGTGCAAGTCATCTGAGATCTTCCTAAGGGAAATCCCAGATTCTATCTTTTATTTCTTGTTTTATCTGACTTTTGTCATTATCAGTTGGATTACGGTAATTTTTGGTAGTCATAACATTTACAAGAGAGGCATCTAATTTAATGTACGGAAATAACCTTTTATATCAAGTGCACCTTATATTAACATTTTTGTATTGGAAAATGATATGCATCACTATCATCTTTTTCTCTTTCTAGAGATATTTGTAGTGATTACCTGTAGCAATGTATAGCATTCTTTTTTCGTGTTTGATATAATAAATATTAAAAAACAAAGAAATATTAGTCAATGAAAGACAAAGTTAACGGACGAGCAGAAGATACGAAAGCGGCAAAGATACCGCTATAGTTCGGCATTTCTTTTCAAATGATATTGACCCGAAAAGGTTACACGTAATTGCACATAAAAATATCCTTATCTGTAGTATTAATTACCATATATACATTATCCTTGTATGGTTGGTTGGTCAGAACAGAGCATCTTCATCATCATCTTCGGAATCTCCCTCCCTTCTCCAGTTTCCTTCGGGATTATAGATAACTTTGATTCGCGTGCCCCATACCCTCAACGGTCACTTATCATAAACATTCCTCTCAACTATTGTGTTGATTTAAAGAAATTCTCTCATCTTTCAAAATCCCACCAGAACCAACATCACGAATGTTCCTGACCTGCTTGCTGTGTTGATTTTAATCAAAAAAAAAAAAATCTTTTATCTATCCGGCTTCTATGGAGAAATCAGGATACGGCCGTGATGGCATCTACAGATCTCTCAGACCCAGTTTGGTACTCCCCAAAGACCCTAATCTCTCCATGGTTTCATTCCTCTTTAGAAACTCCTCTTCTTACCCACACAAGCCTGCCCTCATCGACGCCGATACCGGTGAATCCTTATCCTTCGCCCAGTTCAAATCTATGACAGTAAAGGTCTCTCATGGTTTAATTCATCAGGGTATCAAAAAAGGCGACGTTGTACTGATTTTCGCGCCCAATTCAATTCAATTCCCCCTCTGTTTTTTCGGAATTGTTGCTATGGGCGCCATCGCAACGACTGCTAATCCTCTTTACACAGTTTCCGAATTATCGAAGCAAGTGAAAGATTCTAATCCCAAGCTTATTGTAACAGTTCCTGAATTATGGGAAAAAGTGAAAGGATTCAATTTACCAGCTATAATTTTAGGGTCTAAAGATAATGGGTTTTCGAATTCAAGAATTACATTTTTCTCCGATTTGGTTAAAATTGGTGGGCCGTCGTCGGCGAGAGATTTTCCGCCGGGGGCGGATTCGGTTAAACAGAGTGATATCGCTGCACTTCTGTACTCCTCGGGCACGACTGGTACTAGTAAAGGCGTAATTTTAACTCATAGGAATTTTATTGCGGCGTCTCTTATGGTGACAGCTGATCAAGAATTAGCAGGGGAGATGCACAATGTGTTTTTATGTTTTCTTCCAATGTTTCATGTGTTTGGGCTCTCTGTGATTACATATGGGCAGTTGCAGAGAGGAAATGCGATTGTTTCAATGGGGAAGTTTGATTTTGAGAGGGTTTTGAGTTCGGTTGAGAAGTATAGAGTGACCCATTTGTGGGTTGTGCCTCCAGTTGTGATTGCTCTGGCGAAACAGAGTGCAGTGAAGAAGTACGATTTGTCGTCGTTGAAGCAAATTGGTTCAGGCGCTGCACCTCTGGGAAAAGATTTAATGGAGGAGTGTTCGAAGAATTTTCCTCAGGCTATGGTCGTTCAGGTAATTCAGCTGTAGACCAGACTACTGATTCTGTGCATTTCAATTCAAGGGTATATATATATATATATACCATCCCGATCTAGTCAGCATATGCTTACATAAATGAGTTATGATCTACTCGGGAAATGTTGACTTAGCATATGTCAGTAAATACTTAAATGGCTATTGGATTGTACTATCCATATGTATGCATATGTATTTTGAACAACTCGCTGTTGGATTAAATACTATGCATATGTATGTCACTCATATTAAAAATGAGAGCCATCGAGCAGTCAGTTTCTCAAATATATCACTGAGAAAAACTGTTATTGTTTTCAACGGTCAGAATTTTTCACTATTTATGTTTTGAGATGCAGACATCTAATCACTGTTTTTTTCTTTTTTTTTTTATTATTATTTTTTTTAATCATGTGTGACATCTATAACAAGAGTATCTAATCCAATGGTCGATTTTTCAAACATAAATATCCCACAATTAATTAAAGGTCATAGACTTTCGTGAAAGTGCACTGGATTGGGACCATATATAGAGAGAGAGAAATGATCTTATCCGTATATGCTTACTTTAATGCAAAAAACTATTTGGGTTTGTATATATGTTTAATTGGGTGCATTTAAACTATTTGTGTTTGGATATGTTGGCATTGGCTTGCATGAAACTTTAAGCACAAAAACAATGAGGGTAAGGAAATGGAAAAGCTTGAAAATGCTATAGAAGAAAACTTATCTATAAGAAGCTTTTTGCATTTTCCTTTTGTTTCTTCTTCTTAGGTCCAAACAAAGAGTAAATATTATTGATGGGGCATAGCATCTTTATAAAGTTGGCGTGTGCATAGAATGGTGAAATTACATTCAAATGCAGTACCAGTCATTAATGGCATGTTACACTTAATTATTGTGAACACTGAGGATGTAGTAACCCTTCAGATAGGTAATAGACTATTTTTTGGCTTTAGGGTGTGAAATGGTTTTGGCAATGACTGGCTGCTTTGACTTATGATTGGAAAGGTCTTTCCTTGCATGGCTTTTGGTTTTTGATGAGCAGCTGGGTGTAGTAAGTTGCCATCTGATTCATAAAGCACTCTGTGGTTTCAGGGCTATGGTATGACAGAAACTTGTGGAGTTGTTTCAGTGGAGAGTCCAAAAGTACGCATTCGGCATACTGGTTCAGCTGGAACACTTATTCCCGGAGTTGAAGCCCAAGTTGTTAGTGTAGATACATTGAAGCCTCTTCCACCAAATCAGTTAGGGGAAATATGGGTTCGAGGACCTAATATGATGCAAGGTAATGACAACTTATTGTTTCATCCTTCATCCCAACATATAGGTCCTGAAAATTTAAGTACTCATTTTCTTTCAATAAAAAGAAGAAAAAAAAAATCTTCACTAAATTTCTGTATATGCTCTTTTCAAATAAGGGAACATCGGGTAGCATATTGACTACCAAACTAAATGGTCACATTGCTCCAACATCATTAATCCAGTATTGATTACATTTTTACTTGAGTTCCACAGGCAGACATTACTCTGAGGTTTAGACAGGTTTAAACACCATGGGCTGCAAATTCTTTAGTGAGGAAAGCTGCTAAGCCTTCATCCTATTAGCTCATGTTGAAAGAAAAAAAAAAAAAAAAAAACCCTCTCATTAATTTTGAATGACATTACCTTCTGCATAACTCATTTCCCTGGTTTCATCCTGTTAGCTCATGTTGCAACAAAAAACAACTCTCATTAATTTCCAACTGTCCTTCTGAGTGGAGAGTAATTTATATTGCTTCTGTTTTGCACTCTGTTTTTGAAGATGTAAAATGAATTTTGAATGACATTACATTCTGCATAACTCATTCTCAATCAGGCCTATGAGGTTCCTCTAGGTTTTAAGTCTATAAAGTCAAATATTTGTTCTGAGCCTTATTCTTTTGGGATGGATGAAGCTATGCACTGATGGGTTTGCTATAGGCAACCAAAGAGAAGCGGTTGTGGCTGGTTTGATCCAATGTGATGTTGGACACCAGGTGGTGGGGTATTATGTTAAATTGAGGATTTTTTCAAATGTGGGTTAGAAGCTGTTTGGAAGGGTCTGCTTTTTCCTTGGGTAGTAGGGTACAGAAAAATAGTCTGAGACAGATGTTGCGTCTGTGATCCAAATGATACTCCCAGTAGGTAACAACGTCGATCCCCATGGCCCGCCACTGATGCTTGTAGATCTAGCAGCTAGATTGTGGAAATGCTGAATTACTCATACCTATAGGGAGCTTGGGTAGAAGGGTACAGAAAAATAGGCTGAGACAGATGTAGCATCTGTGATTCAAGTGACTCTCCTAGTAGATACCCTCTTCGATCCCTATGGCCTACCACTGATGCTTGTAGATCTAGCCGCTAGATTGTGGCAATGCTGAATTCCAAATACATATAGGAAGGGCAGTGCATGTTGGAGCCTCTAGATCATTTATCAGATGCCGTCCTCCTCCATCTCAATTCTCTCCGTACTACAGATTTGGTGGGGAATTATTTACAGAGAATTTTGAATTTAAGGAAAAGAAATTGTTTCCACGAGACAATGGAAGTATAGAACAATTTGTTTTCCATGGGAGTCTAATGAAGTAACGATTCTCCCCTCCTCTTTTTCTTTTGTTTTATCTTGACTGAAATTTTTTCTCAAGTCTGTACAAGGTTAATTAGCAGTTAGAAATTAGATAACTTTGTCCATATTATGATGGACTGTGCACCCATGTTTTATGGAAGAGAAAACTACTTTTTCTCTTTCATATAAAACATAGTCAGATATACATACCATAATAAGGTTCTTCAAAGACACCTTATATTTTACTAGGGTATGACTTCGTTGTTGTTATGTAATTAATCGGTCTGTCTACAAGACACATACGATAAGTAAGATTGATAAGCTTGATACAAATGCAGAATATATTGGTCTTTCTTTTCATTAAATCGCTTGTAATTTCTGTATTTGTCACCATGGTTGAGGAATGTGCATTTTATTTCAGTTAAATAATATGCAGTCTTACCATTTCAAAATGCATTTTCAGGTTATTTCAACAATCCACAGGCCACCAAACAGACAATAGATAAAAATGGTTGGGTACACACGGGAGATCTTGGGTATTTTGATGAGGAAGGGCAACTATTTGTCGTTGACCGAATTAAGGAGCTCATTAAGGTCAAAGGTTTTCAGGTAACATTTGTTGGTGATAATTTTTTGATTTATACATTTCTGCTGCTACTCTGAAAATGGAAAGAAATAATTGCATCTTGCTCTTTATGAAAACTCAGTATACCTGGATTTTGAAAGAGGTGTAACAATACGGGTATTTGTATGACTTATTTGCAATCTACTGATCTGCCCACACCATCCTCCATTGAAGGGAGGAGACAAAAATGCCGGAATGTTATGTAGAATAATTGTTTATGAGCTTCCAGTTCAGGAAGCATCTTTCTTCCAGTATTTGTTTTATCTCAAATGGCATCTCTTATACTGTGGTATGTTCATCCGATTGTGTGCTCTTCCTGTTTTTGTGCATTGACTTTTGGATCATTTTTATCCATAATTTTTATCCTACTAGATGGCATCTGAATAAAACTCTCACATTCTATTTGTTGGTTATAGTATTTTGTTACATATTCAGCTCTCAGAGATGGGCATATGAAGAGGTTTGCCTGTTGAATTCTTAAATCCTAGAACACAGGCTCGGGAGCATGGAATTTTAATGGCTTCATTCATATTATGCATAGCACCCAAGACACAAATCCATCATCTTAAATGTGGCCATCAAAAAAGGTTGGAGCCGTCACCATAATTGATGGAATAGGATTAATTCTAGCAATTCGTGAACTGCCCAGTTTGGAAATTTTGTACTCTGTAGTATTTTTTTGTGATGATAGCTGCCATTCATTTGAATTGCCCTATTTGTAATATTGAGTTTGAATTGCCCTATTTGTAATATTGAATTTGTTCACAAAATTATATGCAAAACTCAATGAGCAAATTCAATTTTCATCGGACATTCAAACTGGCCATTAATATTTTCTAAACTTTTGAAAAAATAAATATCTTCTTTGTTTCAGACAATTAGTTGGGCTAAGGCTTTAAGTTGAGTATTTCAACAAACATTTGACTGTGATTGTTCCATATTCATCATCGATTTAATCTCCATAACTGTGTTATGTTGTGTTAGCTTGGAATTTGGAAAATCAAGGTATCTATGCTGTTGTATTTAGATTAATGGATCTTTATAACCTTTCTGGCTGAGCTCGAAATGCATACACTTGAACTTAGTTTGGTCTTCTCATTATTCTGCTGAATCATTTTATCAATTACTTTGTTTCATTATTCTGCGGAATCATTTTATTAGTTACTATGTTTGTTCTTGCTAGGTTGCACCAGCAGAGCTTGAAGGGCTGTTGCTTTCTCACCCTGAAATATTAGATGCTGTTGTTATACCGTAAGTTGACCACATGCAAAATCCATTCAATTCCCATCTCTTAATGAAATATTAAATTAATTCCTATGATACGGACACCCAACTGAAATTGAGTCATTTCCCTCCTGTAGATTTCCCGATGCTGAAGCTGGCGAGGTCCCGGTTGCATATGTTGTCCGCTCTCCCAACAGTTCTCTGACTGAAGAAGATGTTATGAAATTTATTGCAGATCAGGTAAGGTTTACAAAATGAAGGAAAACATCTTCTTATATAGTGGTCTGGCTCTGCTTCATTTGATGAAATATTGACTTCAGTCTATAGTGTTCTTTCAGAAGGTTTTCTGTTAATATAAATCACCCCTCGAGTTGTCTAAAAATGATTATCACCCCATCTCTTTAGATCAAGTGGCGTTTTAAGCTCCAAAAGTGATATTAGAGAAAGCTAATCCATATGGGGCCTAAGCCCCACCCCAGGTCATTGCAGAAACCTTAAAGGGACTAATCTTGTCCAAGAGAACAATTTATGATGTTTGATAAATGAGCGGTTTAGTCTCTCTTTTGATCACCTTAACTACTAAATTCATCTGATTCACCAATCCGAGCATTATTGAATGGTTTATGAACTTATGATTGACCCATTGGATGGTCCTCTGTAGATTTCTTTTTCGCTTAATCCTATAATATATGAGCCCATAGGCTGACAATTTCCAGCATGAAACCTTAACAAATTTCTTGGTTTCGTTACAGGTTGCATCTTTCAAAAGATTGCGGAGGGTGACATTTATAAACAGTGTCCCAAAGTCAGCTTCAGGGAAAATCCTCAGAAGAGAGCTTATTGAGAAAGTCCGGTCCAAATTGTAAGAATTTGCGTCTCATTCTATTATTTGTTATATGAAATAGAAGACTGTGATCCAATAGAAAAAGAAATTTCTTATTGTTTTCTCCTTCACAAATAATTTTTCATGAGTAGAAGAGAGGATCAGATATGATTGTAACAATGTACCCATGGATGCTGATTAATATTTGTGAAACCCTATTTAAATATCAAGTTAATGAAGGATTTTTCAGTGATAAATTTCAGTAACATTACATGGAGTTGAGCAATTCTCTAGTCATTTGCAACCTCAACTCCCTATCCCACTCTTGATTTTGCATCATTTTGTTGTACTAGCACCACTTGCGATGCACGTGATAATTTTTTTAATTTAAAATAAAAAATAAAAAACTTGAACTTTGAGTGATAGAGTGGTCAATACAATTAAGATAAAATGTTTCATTTTTTTTTAAATAATTATAAAATTTTCATTTTTTTTTTCTTGAAACTAAGAAATAAATTTTGAATTTTATAATATATAATTATTTGAGAATTAAGTTTGATATAGTGATGAATCAGTATTTATAAATAAAAATTATAATAGTACAATTAGTCAAATTATATTTGTTTTTTTCTTAAAAATAATAAATAAAATGTGAATCATTTAATATTTAATTTATCAAGAAACTGAGTTTGCTCTCTCTCTCTCTCTCTCTCTCTCTCTCTCTCTATATATATATATATATATATATATATAAACAATTGGATTGATAGACTTTTTATGGGACCGTGCTTGTAAAAGAATTTCAATTTAATTTATAATACTTTTGTTATGATTAATAAAATTTTATAGGGTTTGATAAATTAAGTTCAATTCAAAAAGAATTACTCCACACCTATTTATTATGATTTTTGAACTTTTGATTGGCCACATTATCCTATATAATTATAAAAGTAAATAAATATGTATGGTTCTTTATTTATTATTATTATTATTATTATTATTATTATTATTGGAAAGATAAGAGGGTGGTAGGCATCAAAGAGGGAGCTAGAATCCCAACTAGGTTGGCACCCTAGACCCTCAAAATCATGTGCCATAAACCCCAAAATTTATTTAAAAAAAAAGAAAGAAAGAATACAAACCTAAGATCAAAAAGAATAAAAGTCTGGTCAAGGTGACTTATATTTGTCACATTCCAGCTCATAAAAAAATCAATCAATAAACCTATAGTTGGGTAATCCTGACATATCTCTATGAAGGTAAGGAGATAAAAATCCAGGATCTGAATGTCACCAAGAGAGAACATTGAGAAAAATAGCTTTATTAGTTATCGTATCAGTTACCATATTTCCTTATCTAAACACATGAGAGACCCTTACATTCATTTTCTTCATTAAAAGAAGACAATTATTCCACTTCACTAACAAATCCCAGGGAGGCTGCAAATTTTTCTTTAAAATTCCATTTACCAAAACTAAAGAGTCACTTTCAATCCACAAATTATGCCAATTCTTTTCCCAAGCAAAAGAAACTGCCAAAATAAAACTTTGAACTTTCGCATAAAAAGCCGTTTGGACACCAATATTGTTGCCAAAAATACCTTTGACAAAACCCCTATGAGACCTGAAAACACCTCCACAAGCAGCTGGTCCAGGACAACCCTTATCAACCCCATGGTTTCAGACAATTTCACCAATCAAAAATCATAATATATATATATAGAAAATATAATATAATATAATAAAAAAAATGTACAACTAAAGTATAATAATTTTTTTTTTAAAGAATTATATACAAATAAGAAAACTTGATAAAGAATGGGTAGTTCTAAAGTTATTAAAAATAAAAAGGTAATTAAAAAGAAGATTTCTAATAAAGAAGTTAAAGAGATTTTAAGTAATTAAAATTATAGAATTAAAATTATAGAAGGGTATAAGTGTCATTATAATTTATTATAAGGGTATTTTAGTGAATCAAAAGTTTTTCCATCATTTAGACTTTTATTAGTACTAGCATTGCACCACGTGCCATGCACATGATAATCTTTTTATAAAAATAAAAAATAAAAAATAAAAACTTGAACTTTGAGTGATAGAGTGATGAATACAATTAAGATAAAATATTCAAAATTTTATTAAAATAATTACAATTTTTATTTTTATTTTTTCTTGAAACTAATAAATAAATTGTGAATTTTAAAATATTTAATTATTTGAGAAATTAAGTTTGATAGAAAGATGAATCAATATTTATAAATAAAAATTATAGTAGAACAATTAGTCAAATTATATTTGTTTTTTCTTGAAAATAATAAATAAAGTGTGAATCATATAATATTTAATTTTTCGAGCAATTGAGTTCGATCTATAAATGTGTTAGTATTTATAAATAAATAAATAAATAATTGAATTAAAAAGATTGATAAAATTTTATGGGACTATGCTTGTAAAGAATTTCAATTTAATTTATAATACTTTTGTTGAAATTAATTAAATTTTATAGGGTTTGAGAAATTGAGTTCAATTCAAAAAGAATTACTTCATACTATTTATAAATAATCTTCAATCAATTAGAAAAGCCATACTATTATGATTTTTGATTGGTGGAATTGTCTGGAACTATACCTATTTATTTACTTTAATAATTATATAGGATATTGTGGCCAATCAAAAGTTTTTTAAATATTCAAACTTGTGTGTGTGTGTGAGAGAGAGAGAGAGAGAGAGGAATAATCACTTGTGGTACATACCGCAAATGCGGTATACGATCTCAACCGTACGTGGCATGCACATGCATGCCATGGAAGGCTGAGATCAAGTATCACATTTGAGGTATGTACCGCAATTGATTAATTCAGTATATATATGTATAGATATAGAAAATATAATATAATACAAAAAATGCACAACTAAAGTATAATAAATTTTTATTTTAAAAAATAATTGTACACAAATTAGAAAACTTGATAAAGAATGAGTAGTTCTAAAGTTATTAAAAATAAAAAAGTAATTAAAAAGAAGATTTCTAATAAAGAAGTTAAAGAGATTTTAAGAAATTAAAATTATAGGAGGGCATAAGTGTCATTACAATTTATTATCGGGGTATTTTAGTGAATCAAAAGTTTTTCCATAATTTAGACTTTTATAAGTAGTATAGATATAGACTAGAATTAACTAAAAATGCACATGTAATTTTTCCCAAAAAAAAAAAAAAAAATCAAATCAAATATAATGTGAACAATGTAATTAAGATGAAATATTTAAGGTTATTAAAAATTTGTGATTAAAAAAGTTTGAAAATTTTAAATTATATAAAAGTGATATTAAATCAATACATTCGAACTTAATAAATTATAAAATTTTAATATTATAATTTATTTTTTTTGAAAAAAAAAAGAGTACTAAAAATATTAGCAAAATAGCAATTTGTTTGATATTTTATAGTAATTAATTGTTTGAAAATCATGTTTTATCTAGAAATAAATTAGAATTTGAAAGAAATTTAATTTAATTAAGAATATCTCTATTTAGTAGAATATTATATTAATAAAATTTTATTGATGAAATTCAGTGAGATTATGTTTGAAAAATTGAGTTATACTAAAAAGAAATGAATATTCATAAATAATTTTAATTCAATTTTTTTTAGAAAACCTATTTATTGTGATAGGTGGAATTTTAGGAGACAATGTCTGTTTTTGTACTTTTACAATTATGTAGGGATATTTTGATCAATCAAAAGATTTTCCCACAGGTCACACTTATAGATATAGATATAGATATAGATAGAGATAGATAGATAGAGATTAATAGATATATCCACCTCTCTCTCTCTCTCTCTCTCTCTCTCTCTCTCTCTCTCTGTGCAAACATAGTACTTGAAAGGGTGGATTGGGGTCAGTAAATGGTCAAAAACAATGTGGTTTTTTTTTTTTTTTTTTTTTTTTTTTTTTTTTTTTTAACCTGATCCACTGAGTTTTCTCAATTAAAATGCATATCCCACATTGCCTAAAAACAAGTCAACTTATGCAAAGTTGCACTGCGGAAGATACACTTATAATGATGGTTGTGATGTTGAATTAAGCATATATTTATTCTTATATATTCTATAAAAAGCCTAACCGGCATCAGCATCAGCATCAGCATCAGCATCAAATTACAGAGTTGAGTTTAATTAAGTAATTTACATCACATTATATTATACCTGATGAATGTTGCAAATTAAACCAAGTAGTCAATCTGATATGGTAATACAGCTAGTCTGTTGGCCTGGATCTGTTCAGATTTCATTCATTTGACTATATAAAAAATAAAAAAAATAATAAAAAAAGGCTAGAAAATCGGATCATCCACCACATCATTTAGAATAATTTTTTGATATGCTTAGAATTTTCCTAAGAATAAATATCACCACATATATACTTAAATAACACGAGCAATAAATTACAGAGAGCAGTCTATCTTAATTAAAAGAATGCTAAAATCAAATTAATTGTTTAATGAATATAGTAAACTATACTTAAAGAATTGAAGATTAGTTTCTTGGATTTTCCGATTAGGTGGGGTCTGAATCAATTGTTGAAAATCCTTACCTCTTTGTGGTTCTGTAGTGTGTGTGCTGCTAATTAAAGCGGAGTAATTAAGACAAAATATGAAAAGAAAGTTGCACATCGTTTAATTTATAGTGACATATCCATCGTGTTCACCACACTTTCTTTCCTCTTTTGGCATGGCATCGAGTTCTTTTCTTTTCATGATCAATAAAGGAAATCAGAATTCTTCTTCTTTGTCACAACTCACAAGTCATATTTAAAGTGGGCACTCCAAGTTTACTTTTATCTCTAGGAAACAAATTATTTTCATATGAAGATTTTCAAGACATAATTTAATTAGGGCCAGTCGGTTTTAGCTTTTTCTAAAATTAATTTTGGACAACTATTTCTTATATCTATGCATCATATCACCTAAAGTAACACTTAGACATGATATGCTATATTAGTTATCATATTAATTTATTATATAGACACGACAATTACTGCGGTATGTTATGTCAACCAGTACATTTAGTTGAGTCAATGTTGGAAAGGTTTCCATCTAAAACTTGGCAAGGTTTATGCTCTGCTTGTCGAGGAGTTCCTTCCACTGCTGGCACATTGACCAATTCTCTCTTCTCTCCGGCTAACCGCCGGGCAACCAGTAATATTTTCCTGGTGCAGGCTGGATTATTGTGTTTCCCAAACATGAAGCTATCTAATTAAATGTGTGGCACACTTTTGGCCCTTTTCCAGTTCTTATTACACTGATGGCTTTTCAATGCAAATGAGTTCTTGCATAAATAACCTGCATTGGTTCAATTAAGTCAAAAACTCATAATAGACTTCCAAATAATTACCAATGTTGAAATAAAATTCAAGCATGCGCATGCACATAGTCAATACTTGCACAAACAATAAACTAAGGATAGAGACAACAGAAAGAGGAGAAATTGAGGAATAAGACCATGTACAAGAGACGGAGGATGCTCAAAGTTGAAGTCAATCGGCATGTTGCATGCATATTCCTACAAAACAAAAGGATATGAGTACAAGAGAAGAAGGAAAAACAAGTGCAACCAGTAAAGACACAATTATAAGAAAAATGCATGGTTTAAAACCAAAACGGAATCGTCTAGTTTTACATGCACTAATTAACAACCTAAAATAGTAAGAGAACACAACATAACATGATCCTTTTTCATTTTGATCCTTCACCCAAGTTTGTAAATGCTGTTTAATGAAAGAATTGAAGAAATAAAACTAAAATTTATGACTTCATGTGAAGAATTAATATATCAAGGATTGTAGATATACATAATTAATGTAATAGCTAGATTTCATCACTCATGTACATTCATCACAGAGGTGTCCAATGTTGTCGATGACTACTTGAAGCACTATGTTTTCTCTTGCTTTCTCATTCCAAAACCACACCAATAATCACATAGATGAAACCATGTAGATTTTTAAGACACGGTTTAATAAGGTTACTAAAGATAAAACACTACTACAAAAAAGGGCAAAGATGACACTTTTTTTTTGGACTTACCACGACACTTTTGATAAGTGTCGTTGAAGCCAATCCAAATACAACACTTTTCTAAAAAGTGTCGTGCATAGTAATAATTTTACGACACTTTTAACAAGTGTCATGAAGACAATGTTTATAACGACACTTTTACACAAGTGTCTTAGATCATGGTATGTCATAAGTGGTACTTAATTTCATCCCAGCTTGAGATAGGTCAATAACTTCAAATAATGTAGTAAATTCTAAAGTTTTTCAAACATGCAAAACAGAGGATATTCTATCTTCAATTCCTTAATATATTTGTTATGAAAATCCCACACATCTTTGGTTAATTTCATCAGGTCCTTGGCAATGAATGTCTAAACCTGCTCATAGTCGTATGTCACTAGTCACAATATGTGCAACTCAACATATTCTCTTTCACTAGTCTTTGAAATGAACATATTTTTGCACCCCAGAGCCATTTTTACTCTCCTAAGTTTGTGCCTTGATATAAGGAAAATTAACTGTCAGCAGTAGCAAATTTGAAAAAAGATCGATATCAGGGAACTATCAACAGTAGTAACATAAACGAGAGAGCAATGATATCTATTCCACATTACCCAACAAAAAAAAAAAAAAGAAATGATATCTATTCCAAAGACTTTTCACAAAAGAGTATTTGAAATGAATCCAAGCCCATTTATTATCAATGAGAGTTTGCTACAATGGATTATCCGCCACATCATTTGAGAAACACTTACCTAGTGAACTTTTCAGGATATTAGCTTTACACTACACACCAACTCATAGAAGCATGCATATAAGCCAACTATAGAAACCAATTAAGTAGGCCCCCTCATATATCCTCCAAAAGGTGACGCCGGAAAAAGTGGGGACAATATGAGTGAAAATGAACCAAACACGATCAAGAACCAAACGACAAGAAATTAGGTTAATATAACAATCACCACCCTAAGGAATCCACACCAAAGGAATACCGAGCATATTGTACTCACCACCAAATGGAATCTACCAAAGAGATACAGAGCAAGATTGGAAGAAGAATCCTTCTCAAAAGCCAAAGGACAAACAATCATTTAAATTTCAAATTTTGTCTTTCAATTACAAGACTAGGGACCTAAATAAGCAAAGCGTGGAACAACCCTATAGCCATAAGTACCCTCCCACAGCTTAACAACATTTCCTAGATTGACAACACAAATTCCAAGTAAGAAGATATCGAAGTAAGAAAACAAAAAAGACCTTAAATACCAACTAAAATTAAAGAGACTTTAGGAACTTGGAATTAGATTAAAATACCACTAATATGAAATTTAAAGCACTTATGCAGCATGTCAGCATCCCATAGGAACATGTGTCAAGAGGTCTCCCTCATAATGAACATTCTATAGAGTATTAACCATTAAAATTAATATTATATATTCTAAGTAATTAACTTGGTTTGGTAGTTTATAACTGATATTGTATAATATGTATTGATTAATAATATTTCTAAAATATTTCTACTTAGTCTAGAAAATATATATTGTAGTCCTATGTATACCAATGTAACCAAGCATTTGGAATCAAGGTAAATACACGAGTGAGTGCTCTAGTTTTTCCTTCTCCATTAAACCATCTCTATACTTGGTGTTTGCTTGATTGTGACGAGTTTTTGACCAAAATGATATTCTTGGTCAAAATATTTTCCAAAATAACTTTGTTAAAAACTTATTTTCCACATTGATCTTCTTGTAAACTAAAACCAACGTACTAAAACCACTTTTAGAAATAGAGGTTCCATGGGAAAATATGTACTCAATTTGGTTATTTTGAAAAATATGTTTCCAAAGGTCATCTTGAAAAGCATTTTGATTAGGTAGGTTACTTTGGTCAGAAAATCGATTATGCCCACCTTATTACCAACAAAGTGGCATCAGAGCTAATGAGTACGATGTGGTAGCAAAAAGATATGGCAAATGTTTTGTTTCGAGTTTAACTTACCAAAGACAACTTTTGTAGTCGATGTACTTGTAATGATGCCTTACTTGGTTCCCAAAATGCATGGGAGGCAGTAAAGAAAGGCTATAAAGAACTATAAAATAAAGCTTCCTTATCCTAAAATCAGAATGATGCTTTGCAAGTGCTTAGAAAGAATGACCAAAAGGCTCTTACTCTTATATGTCAAGCTATCGAAGATAGTTCGTTTGAGAAGACTACACCAAGCAAGCATGGGAGATTCTTCAAGACTCTTGCAAAGGCATTGATAAAGTGAATTGCAGGTGTGCCTCCAAACTTTAAGAGGTGAATTCGAAGCTTTGCATATGAAATAATCTGAATCAATTTTGGATTGCATTTCAAAAGTCTACTTTTTTTCTTTTTTTTTTGCCGAGAAAAATCTAAGGTATTAGATATCGTAAAGATGTGAATC
>JAESVK010000152.1:2466536-2501771 GCA_017140935.1 Hamamelis virginiana | reverse complement strand
CCTGATGCAAGTTGCATCAGGTGCACCTTATATTAGCACCTCTGTATATATATATCGTAATAATGCAGAATCTACCATGAATATGTCTCATCAATCCTCAAGCGTAGAATTATACCAAGCCAAAATACACCTCAAGTCAACCTGCAAAACTGTTGCGTATAGCAGGAATGAGCATTCCACGTGCTCAATAAGAATAATATAACCTTTACACTTAACAATAATATCGGGATACATGGAATGTAAAAATAACGTAATTTTCTCATAACTGTTGTAAAACAATATATAAATAAGATTCAAACCTGTGTAGTCTTTTAGTGAAAACCATAATCAATTCCATGTTCATCAAACCTTTCCATTTGTTCAAAATGCTTTCGTATTTCGTAATCCATTTCCATCATAATACTATTTCAAAACCCATTGTACCAATTTCCGTAGTTTTGGCTCTATAGAGTATTACAGAAGTTTTCTCTCAGGCTAACAAGCCCCAGCGCGCCACACTGTAAAATTTAACCATATCAAGTTCTTCATCGATGGTAAGCCACTTGTATGGGTTATTTCCTTCGGGTCCGCTCTTGGCTCCACCCAAGACACAAGGCTCTTATTTTTTCTTCGGGGTCCGCTCATCGGCTCCACCCCAGGACCATAGGCCATTTCCCTGAATACTAACTGAGTCAACATATATTTTCCATGCCTTTCATTTGCATAATAAAATCACATTCACCAACCAGGCATCAATCATTTATATGCATTTCATTGCATAATATATTCCATTTGCCAACCAGGCATAAATCATTGTAAAAACATATAAATATCATTATCAAAGCATCATTTCATAAAATGTGCATTTTTCAAATTTGAGTTCAAGAAATTACTTCATATATCATCTCCAAATCCATATAAGACAATTCACAAGGCAAATCGCTTTTCCAAAATACATTGTTGGACCATTTCTTATAATTATATTTTCTGTTTCCCAATATTCAATTTAGTAAAAATCAAGTAAAGAGCTATTAAAATATCTCTAAATCTTTCTCATATATAAATCAATTGATAAAATAAGGCATATGTTTATAAAACCAAATATCTCAAATGTATTTATATAAACAATGTCAATATATGCCATTTTTATATTTTCTTTGAAATAGTGAAATAAAGAGCTTATTCCCATGCTTATGAATACGTATATTCAATATCAAAATAGTTTATCTAGTAATGTAAATAATTTCTTGAAACTTTTCAACCCCATGCATTGGTTTTCTTTTTATAGGCTTGCCACACAATTCAACAATTTACAAATCAGTATATTTCATGTATCCATTTCTCAGTATAATAAACAATTATGTCCAAAATGACATATAAGTCATATCATTTGTAAAGCATTCGAAAATATCCCATCATTATCAATAGTACAAGGTTACGTATTCCTACCTCAATTCCACAGTGTTTTCCAATCCATATGGTTCTACGAGCCTCCCAAATGCAATGCTAAATGCACCCAATGCAAACTGTCATTTCAAAAACCTTCCAAATTTGGAAATAATAATTTATGCAAATAAAATTAAGAATAAAGCACAAAGGATCTTAAAATCCCAAAAGTTCGACGACTCGAACTCCTAAACCATTCACTCATGAACCTACGGGCCAAATACCAAAAAATACTAAACCAAAGTCCTCAAGACTTCCAAGATATATTTCCAAGTATGTCAAGATATTACACATCGAATTTCATGGATATAAAACTTGTCAAAATCAGAGTTTGGATGCAAAATATACAACCATTTAAAGTTTAATACAAAAGTCTGAAAATATCAACTTACTGCATAAAACCAGTTTTACTATTTTGGCTGTAGATTCTAGCTCAGTTATCGGAATTTAATGAGCTTTAGTGTTCAGAAAAGAAGACTCGAAGATCTACAACTTTTCCTCTAATAGCCATAGTCCAATTCCAACCTTTTCAATGCCAAAATCAGCAATAAAAATGACCTACTGGTTTTGGACGAAAATCTTTTCACTAATAAAACTAGGTTTAGTAAAATGGGCATAACTTTTAGCACAAATATCCAAATGAGGCAAGGTCAGGTTTGTTAGAAATCTAATTCGAAAACCTATAACTTTCATGAAGAAAGTTTAGCCAAATTATGCCTCTAATAGTGCCGAAAATGCCCTGGCAGAATGCTCAATTTTTCAAAAACAGTTTTCCAGATTTTCCTTCATTTTCCCCAGAATTTTCTCGGCAACCAAACAATATTTTCTTTCATTCAAATTTCACCAAATTCACATATGTTAGACATAAAGCATATAACAACAGTTTTAGTAAAGAAACTTTGTCTAATTTCAAATATTCATGCCTCAATTTACAAATCAAAATATCATAATTTCACAAATCCATAATCTAACCGTTCAAACTTCAGATCTAACTCAAATAAACTTAAAGAACCATTAATCCACGGAAAAATTGAAGATCCAACGGTACGATCATGAAATCCATAAAGTTTTAGACATAAAGGAAAATACAACATAGAAAATAAAACAAACAACTTATGCTAGAAGCATCGAATACAAACAATTCTATAATCAAAACCACCGACATTCTATGTACAATATTTCCACTTGAATTCTATCCCAATTTACTAAAATGCTCCAATTAATTTAACTCCTTGAACCAACAAATACCAAAACATGGCATTTTACAAAAGAGTAACCATAACCAAAAAATAATAATAATAATTTTACTATCATATTCCCATTTTATTCAAAACTATAAATAATACCAGCACCAAAATCTGAAACAAACCATATTCACTACAAGTTTAGCGCACTATCAATACATTTCCGTCAATCTTATCATCATCCTTGTCCATTACCAGGATCTTTTGGAATTGTAGGTCGTATAGTTTCTATTTTTGTATAGTTTCTATTTTTATACATGAGGGTACGTACTATATATGTTTATGTGACCAATCCAATGCAACATTCAGCTGCCCCACTCTGACAGAAATTGTGAAGCATGGTTTTCCCTACATTTCAAAACAAAAATCCCATCAATGTCTCCTTAGTCAAATTATTAGCCACTACGTAACACCCAGCCAGCAAACAGGGGTTGGATAATAAATCATTTTCCATTTTGTTGTGAACTCTCATAGGACATTTTTGTCCTTGGAAGGCAAGTTTTTAAGGAATTTTAGAAGCCTGATGACAAAAAAAGTCAAAGTTTCGCAGTTTTTCAATCTGTCTTGCAAACTAGTACGCATCAATCTATGTATGACACCACATTGTACCTAATGATGTTACATTAATTGTCAAGTTATATATATATATATATATATAGAGGTTTTCTCTTATCAGGATCACCTTACTTTAAGCTAAAGTAAGCATCTAACAGTAGAGCCGCCTGTGATGAAATTTTGGAAAACTGACCGTTGGATTAGATACCCCTATAATGTATGTCATGCCTGCCAAAAACCACAGTGATCCAACAGTTAGTTTATGAGAAAACTGACTGTGAAAAACTATGATTTTTTTAGTCACTGGCACAATTACATTGGATGGACTCTATGATATCTATCTTTCAATAATTGTTTCTTGATAAAATTATTTTAAAATTTAAAAGATTATTTCTATTTTTCTTAGCACACGTATCGAGCTTGTGAGATATATATATATATACAGAAAATGGTGCCATTTCATTTTTCTTTTGGTATTCATAAAGTGGCATTTTTGGAATTGTTGGATTTTTTTTTTTTAACAATATATGGAATTGATAGAGTCCCACCATAGATATCTATCTAAATTGCATTTAAAAAAAAAAAAAAAAAATCTTTGTAGTCATTCCAATTTGGCTTTATTGTTTAAGATTTTATGGTCTGAATCTTTTAAAAGGATTTTGAAAATTGGAATTTCAAAAACCACTTTCAAGTTTAAAAGCAACTTCTAATTTGCAAGTTGCTTTCATGTATTCTAAAATTAATTTTAAATTTGTTCGGCAAAAAAAAAAAAAAATTGTAAATTTTTAAAGTTACTTGCAAAACTTGTGAGATATTCAATATTCCTAAGATGCCATAAATCATTAATTATTTTATAATTTTATTAAAAAATCTGCAAGCAACTTACAATTTCAAGGTTACTTGTAGACATTTATCATCAATGTGACTACTGCGATTTTCAGTTGCAAATGATGCTCATAGCCTTTATTGTCAATATCATCCACAAAAATTAAAACCTATATATAAATATATATATATGAGAACTTGGCCTTTGACCAATGTAAAATGGGTATTTTGAAAAACTAACAGTTGAATTTAATACTCTTCCTATGTATGACAGACATACCAAAAATTACAGTGATCGGACCATTGGTTTCTTAAATACAGACTGTTAAACATTATATAGGTATTTAATTTTTCATAATCTGTATTTAAGAAACCAATGGTCCGATCACTGTATTTTTTGACATGCCTGTCATACATAGAAAGAATATTAAATCCAACTGTCAGTTTTTCAAAATATCCATTTTACATTGGCCAAAAAGCTAAGTCCTCATATAAGGAAGTCCTCACACAAACGGAACTCTATATATATAAAAGCTAATACTGAGTGCTAGCAAGTGCACTCTTTACATCGTGCTCAAGCTTGTACACCCAATAGAGTATCAAAGTATAGGTGATATATATATATATACACACACACAACTACACAAGATCAACGGTAGAGGAAAGAAGAAATTAATTCAATCTAGATATATCGATCAAAGGAGCTAAAACATCAAGGGTGCCAAGGATATATAGGTGAGTTTCTTTGGAAAATAAATAAATAAAAGAGAGAAGGGGAAGAAAAATAAAGTTTTGGTTAGCTAGCAAATTGAAGTGGAAGATTAACAAATTGATGAAGAAAAGGAAGCAAGACATTGAAAAGGCCAGGTTTGGAAAAGAAGGAAATATAAAGATTAATCGAGAAAATTGAAAATGCAAAATTTAGTAATTTAGTATATCGTACAAATTTTCATACAATATATTTTGTATATAATAAATTATATTTTTTTTATATCACTTCCGTTGCCCACCCAACAAGTGGTATTAGAGCCAACTGTTCGAATCTTACTCCTCTTTCCATGTTCCATCCATATTTCAAAAAATCTCTCAAAAATATTTTGCCCAAAATTTTACTTGTTTTTAAAAATCTCCTTCAATATATATATATTTTTTTTCTTAAATCCCTTTCTGTTGATTTAAAATCAAAAAGTTTTTTTTTTTTTTCTTTCCATAATTAAAAATAAAAAAAATAAAAACACCGGGTAGCTAGCAAGTGCTAACCATGGTCAAAAGTTAAAAAATAAAATAAAAAATAAATAAATGGGAAAGCTAGCAAGTGGTTCTTCGAAAGAGGACAGCAGTACCAAAATATCAAAGGGTAGCAGAGCCGAGGGAAGAAAATTTACCTTTGCTACACGTATCATCATGGAGGTAGAGAATCAAATAACGAAAAGGAAATTGAAAATCAAGAGTACGATGGGCAAGCTTGAAGAAGTAAATAGCAAAGAGCAAGTCTCAAATTTCATGCACAATTTGCACCCAAATGAAGTTGCAAGATAAATTAATTAAGAAATTTCAATCTGCAAGTTGGATGTTGATCAAATCTGAGAAGTCTTATGTAGAGATCAAACTGATCAAAAGATTTATACATGATATGGTTTACAAATGATGCATATATATTAATCTTATGAAGCTGTGTCCAACAAGGTTCAAGATGATATATATGTCATGTTGATGTTTGGGCTAGCTAGCTTCAGATTCTCTAAGAGGATCAAGTCACACACTACTACTGTCTACTGTGTATATGTGTGTATATATACTGTACATAATATATACACACACACACACCATGTGTTAAATTCCAGTGCTTGAGAATCCTAATTAATTCAGTACGATATGCAAAAGAGAGAGAGAGAGAGAGAAGCTTCATATATGACCTTGAGATCGAAGCTGATGATGAAGAGAGTCTTCATTCCCTTGAGAATCCCACCATGTATATATAGCATGCATTTTGAAGGATGTGTGGAGAGGTCTTCGAAAGCCTGTTAATCACATATTACACTGAGATGAGATATCGGTGAGTGTTCTAATTATACCCAAAAAATCAAACACAAACGCACACATAATATTCATGCCTACATGGGTTTGGGAAGAATATATATATATATATATATATATATATATATATATATATATATATATATCAAACCCACAGAGGTGTAGAAGCTTCGATCAATAGTTCCCTTTGATCAATAGAGGCTAATAATTGATTTCTCTGTTTAATTACACGCTTCAAAATCTACCCTACACATACAATTCAATCACAAGCTCACAAACAGAGAGAGAGAGAGAGAGAGAGAGAGAGAGGATCTGTGGTGTAGTTCGAATATTCACATTTATTTGTGACACAACCTTGAGTCATATATAAAATAGCCAGAATGGCATTCACCTGCACCTTCACCTGCACCTCAATCGCTTGGTCTTATCATTTCTTCCTCCAACACACACGCACACACGCACACAGACATATATACACACACATATACACTTTAATTCAATAATAATTAAGTTTAAAAGCTTAGGAGGTGCAGGTGCAAATGCAGATAAAGGCAACTGGCCTTCGCTTCTACCACTACCACCACTGAATTTCTTTTGCGAGCCACGTATCAGAATTAAGCTACCCATTCTCTGACAACTCTCTCCAGGTACTAAAGAAAGAAAATCTGTATCTGTTTATTTATAGGAGAAAGAGAGTATCGGAGAAGAGAGGAACAAACAACTGGAAAGCTTTTATCTGTTGATATTTATACGAGAGAGAGAGACTATCTGAGAATGTGTATTTTAGAGAGAGAAACAAACAACTGGAAAGCGGCACCATTATACATGGAAATATGAGTGTACACGGGATAAGGATTATATTATATCCACAAAAAGCGAAACATAGAGTACCTGTGCCATAAATGATAAAACCAAACCAACTAGTCGCAGTCTACCCAGTACGTAAAGGCCACGTGATGAAAACACCTAACCACGTGGGACAAGATGTGTCCTACCCAGTACGTAAAGGCCACGTGATGAAAACACCCATACCACGTGGGATAAGATGTGTCCACTAATCATAGACTTCCACGTGCAGTTATGGGCTAGATAGTCCACATGAAATGACCCTAATACCGCGTGCCTGTGCTGACGTGGAAGCCAGCCTGGGTCTTACCAATATTTATTTCTTCCCTACGTACGGTCCAATCACAAGACAATAGAATGCTAGCCTGTCACTTTCGCCTCGACCTTTTACCCTTTGACAAGGACGGGGAAGCTGAGCTGGAATTTTTTTTTTTTTTTTTCGTTACAATGGATCATTTATGGATTTTATAAATTAATTAACTCAATTTAATAATTTATTTCGGGCCCATGTACAAAGCCAAGGACGAGAGCATCTCCAATAATGTTAGCGAAAATAATATTTTTATTTAAACATCTTAACTAATTAAAGTTATGTGCATTTCAATTATATATATTGGTCAATTTAATTCATTATTCATATTGTTTTTTAAATTCAACAGTCATTGAAATAATTTTTATATTCTAGCCTGCTATTTTCGCAAATTCTATCTTTAATTTGCATCTCCTAATTCGCTAGAAATGCTCTTAGTGGGCAAGTGGGCATGAAGAAAATAAATGACATATATTCACTAGATCGCACTTTTTATTGGAATATATATATTTTAATATCCGGTGCACCTGATACTTCTTGCGTCAGGAGTTCTTTTGCTTCAGGAGTTTTTTTGTAGAGTAATTTGCGATGAAATTTTTGAAAAACTGACCGTTGGATTAGATACTCCTATCATGTATATTATGTCTGCCAAAAATCATAGTGATCTAACTGTTGATTTTTGAAAAATGTAACTTTGAAAAACTGTAATTTTTTTGTTATTTAAAAATATTATCATTTTTTCACAGTCAGTTTTCTCAAAAACTAACCGTTGGATCACTGTAATTTTTGACAAGCATGACATACATGATTGTGGTATCTAATCCAACGGTCAATTTTCTAAAATTTGCACCACAAGTGGCTCTACAAGAGGACACCTAATGCAAAAAGCATCAGGTACACCTAATCATAGCACTTCTGTGTGTAATATATATCTATAATAACATGAGGTATTCTAAATCTAATCCAGTTGAGATTTGTACTTAGAATAGTCTCAAGGAATGGAATAAATTACCCACAAATCTCAATCATTTGATATTAGGGGTTTTTAGTCATAGGTCATTTCTTTTAGCGGTTTAAACTAATAGGTTCAAGCAAAAAAGTACTAATCCTTAGGATCCTTACAAGTTACCATTAATAGATGAAAGTCAAATTTTTTATTTTAATAATAAAAAAAAAAAAAAAAAAAAATTTATGAAAATAGAAATAAAACTAAACTAAACTAAACTAAACTACCCTGTCAAATTTAGTTTTGTTAATAATTTTTAATTCCTTTTTAAATCTTTCAAATTTTATCTCAATTTCAAGTTTGAATTATTTAGGAAGATAAAATATTAATGATTTTATTTTCTTCAATTATCTCATATATTCACAATTTTATTGGGATATTATTTCGATTTTCATAAATTATCTCATTTATTCCAAGTTTCTTCTCTAAATGAAGTTGAGTATACAAAGGAAGTATACTTTTGAGTATTATTTTTAGATCAAATATATATAGGTTCAATTTTTTAGAGTTTTGGTATACGAACATATATATTTCTTAAAATGTCATTTTCCTATATATGTTTGTTTATTCAATCCATGTGATTCAAAACATTAAGGATCAAAATTTTAGACTAAAAGGTTTATTATTTTCTTCTCAAAATAACACAGAAATATAAATACACAAGAATATGAATGAATACATTTAACAAAAAAAAAAAAAAAAAACCGTGGACTTAATATGTTTTATGGTTAAAAATCCCACCTTTTCTTAGCATTCGAAGCGCCAAATATTGATGTACAGTCCGGCGACATCCGCCAAACTACAGCACACATGAATACATATGAAAAAGAATCTAAATGTATACATTTAAGAAAAAAGCATGAACTCACACGGATGGGTAATGATTTAAGTTGGAAATGCCTGTTGGGAGCTTTACTACCATGACCATGGCATTCAACCCAATGGCCAAATGCCAAGCGACAAATAGTGGGTGGTGAAGACGATGCCTTCAACACATTTTCAATGAAACCAGAGCTAGAAAACACGTCACTCATGAATTTTTTATTTTTTTATTTGGATTTGGAACCAACTGTGATCGATGAAGAACCGGAATTTACTGCCAATTGTTTCACCCAGAGCAACTCGTTAGCAGCAAAGAAGATGTCACCAATAACTTTGCTAGAAGACATAACACAATTGGAAAAGAGATTATGGACTTGTGCCTCAACTGAATAAGGAAGCTTGCATATAATAATATTGTCCCTATTTTATGGGATCTTGCCGGTGTGGATAGCTATATCTTTGGAACGTGGGTTTCTTTTTTGAAATGCATGTCTTGTTTTATTAAAGGGTAATTTTATCCACAAATTTGGGTGAGGGACCTAACGTGTTAACACTTTTTTCGTTGGATCTAATAGTCCAAACCTCTAATATGAAGGATCTATGACTAAAAAACCCTTGATATTAAAGTAAAATTCGATTTCAGAATCTCTGCATCATATATGAAGCATAGTCTTTGACTGCCTAAACTACCCTGAAAAGTTACAATTAATGGAATATTAATCCATCTTTTTATAATATTTTGTAAATGTGAAAATGTAATTACCATATGATTATGTTTTCTTTCTCAAATCCTATAGGCATTTTATTGCTTTGTTTAGAATAATAATCACTTTTAGATGACTTGGGGAGTGATAGGATGGTTTGTCAAAATTGTCCCCTAACTTTTGCCACAGTTACAAAGTTACTTCTATTATGAAATTTTGTATAAATAAAGAGATAGTTTTGACATAACAACAAAGAAATATGTGGAAAAAAAAAAAAAAACTAATTAATTAATTAATTTCTAAAAGTGATTATAGACAAAGCTAACACAAATAGGACCTTATAGCAAAATCTTTCCATCAATAGCAAAATCGCTTAATTGAAGGTCAAAATGAAGGAATTTGGGCAAAAAACGGTGTACATCACAGCCAAAGGTAGCGAGTTTCGATCGTCTCACCGTTTCCATTTAGACCACCAATTTTTGCGACATTCCATCACCAATGACTTTCAATCCTATTAGTTCATTTTCTTTTTGTTTTTTGTTTTTTTTTTTATCCTAATTTTGACACTACTGTCCAATTCTATTTGGGGCCTTTCTGTCTGTCCAGCTGCTCCATAAAATCTTGAACCATAAGTCCAACATGGTCTGCATCAACTAAACACTCAACAAATTTGACAGCCATCGGTGCTTCAATTAGAGAGCACGTTAGTTTCAGACCTCACATGCAAATTTGTACGTGCCCTGTCACATTAATTACTATATATTTCTAACCTAAAAGCTTAAGTTATTAAGTGCAGGGTCATATGTATATATATATATATATATGAGAAGTTAGTTTTCTATTTAGGTAATAAATGTAGGATAGAGTGAATTATACCATGCAAATAATTGATGATGGGAATAGTTAGAAAACTTGACTCTCTTTGCTGATAAAAAATAAAATAAAATAAAATGTTTGAAGCATGGAATAAGGCTTTGCATAAGCCAAGGGGCCCGAGTTGTGATAGTAATATATGGGGACCATTTGAATTGTTGTTCTGAAGAAAAGAACAAGATAACGAATTCTAAATCAATTTATTGCCAAAAATAAAGATATTGTAGATGTGTCGAAATCCCGGCCAGTCACCAAAAAAAATATTTTATATATATATATATGAAGCATCGGTTGATGTTCTTTTATTACTACCTGTACTATTAATAAATAAATAAAATTAATTAACGTAGCGTAAGTACAGAAGCCTAACAATGACAGCGCGGGCCACTCTCGTGAGATTTTTAGATTTTTACTTTTTTTTTTATTCTTAAACATCGAGTATTGGCATCCAACACCATCAAACAATGACAGCACCCAAGAGATCGTGTTTTCAATAAGATAAAAAGCATAGTCTCAAAATGGGGGGTTCATAGAATATTCTTTTGGACAATTCTATTCGTACTTTCTTTTTGTTCTTTTTTTTTTTTTTTTTTGTCCTCTCTAATACATCTGATCAACTTGGAGCAGATATTTTGATAAACTAACCGTTGGATTAGATGCTCCACTTATACATATCATTAATGCAAAAAATCATATTGATCCAACAGTCGGTTTTTCAAAAAATAGATAGTGACTGTTTTTCATAATTTTTTCATTATTGTTTACAATTTTTTTCAAAATAATTGGATTGATGTGATTTTTTGCATTCGTTATAAGTATAAGTGGAACGTCAAATCCAACGGTCAATTTCTAGAAATAGTCCAAGTTAGTCAGATGCACTATGAAGGACAAAAAGGGAGGACAAATGGAATTTTCCTTCCTAAAATGATTCGCGGCTTGATTTTGAATTGAGGTTTTGAAGGGCTGTGAGTTGGGGCGGGATGAGCTAAATTAAAGTTGATGTTGTGAGTTCGAGCTTAGGCCCAACTCCAACTCATCTATAGGACTAGCGTCACTAGCTCCTTGTGATTAATCAAGCTAGCCCAAGTTAAATGATTTATTTTGAGAGCCGATATTGCAATCCCATTGAACTTTAAGACAACTTCAATTTTTTTAATTTTCAAAAATGCTCTTAAATAATTTTACCTTTTAGGACATTATAAATCTAAAAATGTCTAATATATCCTAACTAAATTGTTAAGTAAACCCCAAAGGCCCATATGACCATCCCCTACTCTTTCTTTATCTCCTTCTTCCTTACAAACCCTAATCCCCTATCTAAACTCTATTCATTTTCCTTCACTTTAGTTTATCCTTATCCATTTTCCTTCTTCTTTTTCTTCTCTTTCTTCATTCTCTTTTACCATCCCATACAAATCCACATTCTCTATCAAGAATACGTTGTTTAGATTTAAGGATTTAAACATTGTTTGTTCACTTTACAACCATAGGAAGATAAAATGAAGCTTAATAAAACCAGCAGTAGTGATCAAGTAAGTATTTTGAAGCATTCATGGTGTTTTTTTTTTTTTTTTTTTTCCCAAAATCTCGTACTTTTAGGTCACATAGAAGACAACCTAATAATTTGGGAATGTTAAGCTTCTTTCAACCTAACAATCTTAGGTCGAAAGATACTTAACATTTCCAAATTATTTGATTACATTCAACCCAACAAAATTGGTTTGTCATGCTAAAGCCAATCCAACAAAACCAAAAAAAATGTTTATGTATATGGTAGGTTGGAAGCAACCTAACAACTTGGGATTGTTCCAACCTAACAATCCCAATTTGTTAGGTTAGAAGTAGCTTAACATATACATGGAGGTTTTTTTATGTTTTGTTGGGTTGCTTTCATTCTAACAAATTGATTTTGTTCAATCTATTGCAACCTAACAGAATATGATTGTTAGGTTGTAACCTAACAATCAATTTCAACCTAAAAAATAGGGATTGTTAGATTACAACCAACATAACAATCCCTATTTGTTAGGTTACTTCCAACCTAAAACATATATAAACGTTCTTTTTGGTTTTGTTGGGTTAGTTTTAGTATGACAAACCAATTTTGTTGAGTTGATCGATTACAACTTAACAAATTAGGATTGTTAGATTTTGTTAGGTCGCCTCCTAACAATTTTTAACCTAACAGGATTTGAAAAACCTATGAGCGAGAGAGGGAGATGAGAGAGAGGGAGACGGACGGCCGACGTGAAAAATAGGGAGAGAAGAGAGGGTGGTCGGTGTGAGAGAGGTGGACGGCATAAGAGAAAGAGATGGTGGCCGACATGAGAAAGAGAGAGAGAGAGAGGGAGAGAGATCGAGGGGGGTGGCCGGCGTAAGAGAGAGAGAGAAGGAGACGAGAGAGGCATTATTTGTGATTGGGGTTGGAATAATACTTGTATTCAAACTTATTTGGGGTTGGGGTTATTTTAAGAAAAAATTGGGTTTATTTATAACTTATTAGGATGTACTTAGAATAGGGATGGGCTTAGAGTTGCATGGGTTGCAATATCCGCTCCCTTCTGAAATTAAGTCTGGGGCTTAAAATTTTAATCATGGATCCGTTTAACCCAAGCTCACATAGAAGCTCAGTCCAAAATATTCTTAGACAAGTGGGTTGGAATCACTGCCTAAGCATCAAAAGGTTTCTTTGCTCAATTTCCAACTAAGTTCGGCCCTCCATATATAAACATATGGTGCGAACCCTCTTTAGTTAAGCCTCAATTGTCTGATGCCAAGCACATCTTGCCAGTGATACAGGGGGCACTATTTTAATTTCAGTAATTCTAGACACCCATGTGGATATCACTTTCTTTTTTACACTTTTTAAGTGCAAAAAAGTGAAAGTTTTGAATGTCCACAGTATTAATAATACTTTTATAAATTGATATGTGGAGAATTTTTTGTTCCTTTAATTAATTTTTAAAAATAGCTATCAAAATTCGGTACTGATAAATTTTTTATGGAAAATAATCAAAAGTACCCTAAATACGATTTTATTTATTAAGAAGTCCAAAGCATAAGATACTATACCGATAGACCCCTCCAAATCAAATATAAAGTCAACTAGAAACATATATTATCTAATATACCCATTTCCTTAATTTCAACAATATATTTTATTTTCAGCAAATTTTCAAATTTAACATGACCTTTTATGAACGTTTTTTTATTTGAAATAGTTGCCGAACAAATTGGATATGGAAAGTCTTTTTTTTTTTAATTTGAAATGGGATAATTGATTTTCTAGATTTCTTATTCTCAAAATAATTGTTTGGTTTTGGGTTTCCAAAATCAAAACGGTAGATGTTGTGTATTGAATGAAAAGAGAGACTTACGCTATATAATTGCTGCAAACTTTCTGAAGGAGCTATGAAGATTTGGTTGCTGATTTTTGGTTGATGCAAGCTATCCAAACGTTCTCGAAAGGTTCGTTCCTTGTCCATCTTAACGATTTGATTATGGTTTATGTAGATCCATGTATATATATAAAACATTAATTTTTATGTCCATAAACTCATGGTGTTGTATGTTGAGTGTATTACATTTCGCAAGTCTTTTTCTATGTAAAACGGACATATGATATATACGTAACAATTCAATTTTCGTTTTATAGAGATACATGTATATCTCAACCACGAGTACAATATGCATGCATACATTCCCATCATTAATTTTCCATTGTGATTTCGTATTTCAGATATACATATATGTATGTAACACGAATTTAACATCTATACCTTCCATGCTTTCATTTTCCATTGTGTTGATTCCGCTTTTACAAAGATTCAAGTAGGATTTTAAGTCTAATTTCATAGGTATACATGTCACCATGTATGCGTCTACTTACAAATTTTATTGCCATGTATTCATGAATATATTGGGGAAATGCCGACTATCAGAATGTATACATTTAGAAAACGATAGCTGAACTCTAGAAATTAACACCACTACTGTAGTTTTTCCAAATTGGCCCAAGCGGGTAGTGCTGTGATTACCAAAGAACCTTGGGCCGAAAAGGAACTATACTATACCATTTTGTTGGGCTTGGATTGAAGTTCCTTAGAATGAATTTACGGCTCTATTTCAATCACCAATAGAATGAGAGAAATGGATGAAAAATGTTGAAACTTAGATAAAATACATTTATTTGTTAAGTAATTTTAATATTTTTTTTCTTTCTTTTACTAAACTTTTTCGAGTTCAAAACAAAGTTCACAAGCTCGTGACAAAGTTCATTCTACGACAAATTTTGTTTTTTTTCTTTTGTGAGTAAGGGCACAGCTATTTTTATTCATGTAAAAAAGACACATGTACCACAATGGTCTTTGCTACCAGAATCCATTGATGTATTATGTTCATTTTTCAAGAAATGATTTCTACTCAAACAAACAGTCTTCAATTGCCAAAAAAAGCCCACAAAAAAAAAAGAAAAAAAAAAGGGAAAATGACATTTTATTTGCTTCAACTTTGGGGTGAATGTCAATGTAGTCCCTAAACTTTACTTTTACTCAATTCAGTCCAATTTTTTTAAAAGTTGTATCAATATGGAACATCAATTGACAGCTGCTAACTGGGTTGTGACAGAATTAACATTAACTGACTACCAGTCCGGTTAGTTAGTAGCTGTCAATTTTAACAGACAGAATGTTAATTTTGTCAATTAATGTTCTATATCGATACAACTTTTAAAAAATTTGGACTAAATCGAACAAAAGTAAAGTTTAGGGACCACATTGGTATTCACCCCATAATTGAAGATACTAAAATTTCATTTTCCAAAAAAAAAAAAAAAAAAAAAAAAAAAAACGATATCTATTATTGCATGGGTGGGTTATAAGATTAAGTGGGGTTAGGCACTTGACAACAGTCATAAGTTACAATTAGGTTTAGTCAACTACAATTATGCAATGAAAATTCTAACTGAGTACAATATAAGAAGATAGAGAGCAAAACAGATGGCCTGTTGGGTATATCTATGCACTCAACATAGAATACAAGTTCTGAGGGAGTTTTTTGGTTTTTCTTTGTTTGTATTGGTAATCTTATATTGTTTTTGGTTTGGGTCTGTATTCTTGGGCTTTTTGGTGTTGGTGGTGTTTTGTAAGAATGTTGGGTTTCCAGTTTCTGTCTAGGTGGGCTTTTGTTTTTGGGTCTAGCAGACTGGCAGCCTTTGTAGCAGACATGAAGGTGCCTTTGTATCTTAGGATGGACTTCTTAAAAAGTCATTTTGAAAAATAGTGGTGTTTGGCATGATTATATTTTGAAAGTCCTTTTGTATCAAAAAGTGTAGAAGTTATGCTTCTTATAAATGTGGATTTTCATAAGAAAAATAAAAAAAAAAACTTTTAAACTTCTAAGAATTTGACTTTTGATAAAAGTCTATTTTGAAAAATTACCCAAACATTTTTTTTTTTTTTCAGAACGACTTTTGAGATTAGGAAGATCATTTCAGGCCTCCCAAAAGCTACGCCAAATGCCACCTAAGTCTATGCACCCAATAAAAATAAAATAAAATAAAACCCTATCATCCCCAAGATCTACCAATAGCACTAAGGGATAATGACACGCAACAAAGACAATCTGAATCCTCTACAGAGGTAAATGCAGGATTGTAAAACCCGAACCGGACCGGCCGTTTGAACCTAAAATCGGGTGGTTCAACCCCCTAAAATCCAGTCTTAATAAAAACCTGCCTATTTAGTAAAAATTGGTCAACCCAACGGTTGAACCGGCGGGTTTACAAGTTTTGTTGGCGGGTTAAAAGAACCGGCTGGATTTTGGTCAAAAAATAAAAAATAAAAATGCTAAAATGACTAAATTAGCCACAATATTTTTAAAGTCTCTTAAAGCCAAGAAGGCGAAAAATGAAAATTAGTCTTAAAAAAAACCCCAATAGCAACAAAAAAAAAAAAAAAAACAATGCACGTAATTTAATAATACAATATTCTTATTTTGCATTTTAAAAAATATATATAATAAAGATTTATCAAGAGTAATTATCAATTTTCAATTTTGATGACTGCACATATATTCAAATATATGAATTGATTGAACAAACATTTTTAAAAAAATTATAATTTGAATCTATTTTGCATCTTTTACAGCTTTTACTCTAATAAATAAATAAATAATATATTTATGACGTCATGATGATGTCACAGTTCAATCCGGTTGACTTAATGGTTAAACCGATTGACCCTTAACCCAGTCACTTGTCCGGTTCGATAGACGGTCTGAGTTTTAAAACTTTGGGTAAATGGTGCAGGGGTTTATTGGAGTTTTAACCGAATGTCAACATCTCAGCAATAAAAATGGAAAATGATCAATAGGTGCCTGATTATGGTCTTTTTTATCACTAAGTCCAAAGTATGTGATTTTATACTAATAGGCCCCTCCAGGTCAAATTAGAAGTCAACTATTAAGTATAGATTGTCTATAATACTCTTTCCTTATTTTAAGCTTGATTTTAGTTAAGATATTATTTCATGATTTATTGTGATTAAATAATTTAATATTTGAATAACATCTCCTACGGATTAGGTAAGTGTGATATAGGTTTATTTTATTTTTGAATTGTAATCAGAATATTAGATGACCTTTCATTGTCCAATCTCAATCTGAGGGCCAATGGAAGAAATATTGTCACCAAAGTTATTTGGAGGCAATTGGATTTGACAGAAACTTTGATAATTGAACAGCACCCTTCCAGTTTTCATTACATCTACCATTCACCATGCATTTGAAGAACCACTGACACCATTCTTGCAAGATTCTAGATTCAAAATAGATGAAGATTGATTTTCTATATATGCAACCATAGTTTCAAGCACTTTCGGTTCAAGCACTTTCATTATTGTTGCTTCAAGGAATTTTAAAGTGGATGGTTTGTTCTTCTTTTATTTTATTTTTTACATGATTTATATGCATATTTATATATTATTTCATTTGTGCATGAAAGATCTATTTTTTACAGAGATACTAGTATCTCTGTAAATTCATTGTCCAAAGCATATTTGGTTCAATTTAAATATAGAAACATGGATAAAATCATGGGAATCATATTGTAGAAAGTTCATTTAGGAAGGTTGGGTTTCTGCAATGATGCGCATGCATTACATTTTTCATTCCTCCTGCTGTGTCGGAACAAAAAATAGTCCCGCCCACACAGAGTCATGACTCTGTGAAATGGTTCAAGATTAATATTCAAGCCCACAATGAGTCATGACTCTGTGTAATGGTTCAAACTTAAAAATCAAGCCCACAATGAGTCACGACTCTGAGTAATGTTTTAAACTTTAAAATCACGCTCACAATGTGTCACGTTTCTACTCAATAGTCTTTTCTATCAAGAGTCATGCAACTCAGATTAATGTGTAAAGAAATTGCCAAATATATAACAATAAGTTCACAGGGAGTCATATGTTTTGACTCGGCCTAAATAGAGTCATGTATATATGATTTAAGTTCAATGTGATTCATTTTTAAATTGGTGATATAATCCCTTGATTTTAGGGAAGTTGATTAGGGTGGACCTTCCTTTGTAAATGAATTTTAATATTTGAAATATTCCTTGATTCATGGATTTAATATTGGATAGCATCCTGTTAAGTTGATTTTCTAATAATATTGGATAATATTCTATTAATGAAATGGTATTTTTGTCCATTTTAATCAACTTTCATACATACAAGTATCATCAAAAAAGGCAGGGGCCTATTGGTATAGTACTCTTATACCAAGGGCCTATTGGTATGCAATAAAAATCATCTAGCGGCTATGATGGGCAAGGAGTTCAAACGACAAGCTCCTAAGCATTTTGGGAGCTAATGGCCAAATGATCCTCTCATGTTGTTTCAACAAACGCCATTTTTTTTTTTTTTTTCCAAAAACAAAAGCCAATTCAGTAGCCTGATATGTAAACCAGTGGAGGGCAACGACAACGGCAACTGCTTCTTCCTTCCTTCTTCTTCATTTATTCCTTCATTATTATTTTTTTATCTAACCAAATCTAATCCTTTTTGGAGGAAAGAA
Source organism: Hamamelis virginiana (assembly GCA_017140935.1). Lineage (NCBI taxonomy): Eukaryota > Viridiplantae > Streptophyta > Magnoliopsida > Saxifragales > Hamamelidaceae > Hamamelis > Hamamelis virginiana. Next base: position 2,483,051 of record JAESVK010000152.1, on the reverse strand, counting down.
AAAATACCCTCAGCAACCTTACCTTTATTCTTTGACAACAGCGACGGCAACTCTTAATCAATTTGAGTGTTTGGCAGTGGTAAATGGATGAATTGTATATGTAGATATTTCGAATTCGAAATCAATCAAGCTCTCTTAATCAATCAATAGTCAGGATTATTAGTTTGCACATTATATAAATCTATGGGACAGTGGTCTCACATGAAAAATCAAATCATAGGTCCGTAGGTTAGGGAGATACGAGGCAGTCCTACACACATGTAATTCCTCAATTGGTGAGTATAGACATTTCCAATCACTAATCTATTTATGCCAACACTCTTTGAACCAATTCTAATTCTAATAGGACAGATTCTAATCCTAATAGAATTGATTTCTATTAGGGATGTCAACAGGGAGGGTTTGGGACGGGTCACCCCTTTCCCAATCCCGTCCCATTTAAGAAAATCACATCTCATTCTTGTCCCAAACTCATGACGGGTCGGGATTGGAAATCTCATTCCCGTCCGAATTAAATAATCTCATCCAATTACTGTCCCGTCTTGTCCCATTTACTATGGCGGGGCGGGGCGGGGCATATCTTATTTTAAACTGATATAAATAACAATACTAAATAAACTTAAAAATTATAAAGATTATGCATGTGCAATAATGCCTCACAAACATAAAGAAAAGAAACAAAACTAGAGCTCTGAACATTAACTTATCAATCATTTTCAACTTAACTAAATACAATATTGGGCATAGTTGAGGTGATTTCCAAAAGCTATTTTCTTTCTACTTTCTTCAGTTTTCTCAACACCAAAACAAATTACAAAATATATTGATGAACATGTTAATTGATACTTCTAAGAGTAATATAAACTAAACCCCTTAAGGGGTATGATTGAAATTTCATTTTATCAAGGAGGGAGTTAATTGTAAAATACCTATAAAATAAATACAATAAAAATATATAAACATATATAATCGGGGCTGGGTGGGTTTTTAAGCCCTCATCCCGAACCCGCCCCGAACCCTATAGGGTTTTCAAAAGAAATCTCAAACCCGCCCCTAATCCTATTAAGATGACCCCAAACCTGTCCCAATAGGGGCGGGGCGGGGCGAGTACCCAGATGAACCTGCAAAATTGACATCCCTAATTTCTATAGAGTGGAATAAAATAGAATTGGCTTAAAATTTTATTTCATTGATTTAGAATAATAGATGGAAGAACTAAAATTGGAAATAAATGTATTTTCCATATTACTTTCGACAATGATAAGGGATAGTTTTGAAAGTTGAAAAAAATGAACTTAAAATTTATACTAATATAATCAGCCCCGATCAGTTGCAGCCCGGACTGCAACTGAACTGCACAACAATTTGACCATGCTCCGGTGGTCGATTCCAAATTTCGACCGTTGGATATGATGCTCATCCCCTGTATGCCACGCCTGAAAAAAATCATGCCGATCCGACGGTCGAAATTTTGTAAAACCAGCCTTAAGCAGACTGAAATTACCAAAGACTATATATAAATTTCATTTGTGTTTAAGGCTGGTTTTAAAAAATTCCAACCGTCGGATCAGCATGATTTTTTGCAGGCGTGGCATGCAGGGGGTGAGCATCATATCCAACGGTCGGAATTTGGAACCGACAACCGGAGCATGGCCAAATGGCTGTGCAGTCCAGTTGCAGTTCGAACTGCAGCTGATCGGGACTGCTAATATAATATACTTATACTTATAATAAATAAAGCCATATATAAAGCCAACACTAGGGATTGGTGTCATCAAATTTCAATTCTTAAAATACCCTTTATATAAATTGTATTAAAATTTGGTTAAAAGATTATATATGTTATTTTCTTTACAATCATGTCCTTATTTTTTAAGAGGCTAAAAAATTTAGGTTCCGTTTGGATAAGCTTCTACTTAATTTTTTTTTTTTTTTTTACTTTCAAAAGTAAAAAGATGGAATTTTTTAGTGCGAAAAATTTGATAATTATTTTAAAAAGTTGAGAAATTCTTACTTCCTCGATTTTTAAAAGTAATTACCAAATTTTTACACTATAGAAACTATAAAAAAACTTTCATTTTTTTACTTTTAAAAGTAGAAAACAGAAAGTAGAAGCTTATCCAAATGCATCTAACTACTCACTGCTTTTAACTACCTTAATCAAATTTTTTTCTCTAACAATTTAATAACTATTGTTTAAATTTTTATAAATATATTTTTTAAAATTCTTATAAATTATAATTTATTTTTGTTATTTGCACACGCATCGCGTGTAATATGAATCAAGTGAAATTAGGATTTCAGCCATTTAGTTAGCTGAGAACAAGATATTTCAAGTTCAATATATCAGTGTTTTAAAAACCGGACCGTTCATTAAACCGGAAAAGTTACCGGGTTAAGGGTCAACCAGTTCAACCGGTTGAACCGCCGGGTTGAACCGTGACGTCATAAATATATTATTTATTTAATTATTTATTAGAATAAAATTTATAAATGATTCAAAATATAATTTTTTTTTTTAAATGTTTGTACAATCAATTCATATATTTTTATTTAAAAAAAAACCGGGTTGACCGGTTTTTTAACCGATTTTTTGACCGGTTTGACCGGTTGAACCGCCGGGTTGAACGAGTTATTTGAAAAACGGGTTTTTGTGGGTTGAATCAGCCGGAGAGGGGTCCGGGTTTAATAACACTGCAATATATCCCCAAGTCGAAGAAAAAAAAAATAGGATCCCTCCATCAATAAAAAACATAAAATTAGAATTACAAATTCAAAAGACTACACGAATCAAATTCTTTTTGTAAGGATTTAAACCCAAAATTTCAAAATTCAAAATCCAAAAAGAAAATGTTCAAGAAATTTTGTCCATTGGTCTTTTTAAAAAAAAAATAAATAAATAAAATTTGTCCATTGTTAACGGACCCTTCGTGGGTAGGTACACAACATGGAGTCATGGAGAGGCCTTCGCAGCATCTTCCGCAAAGCGCGTGAGTGGGAGAGAGAAAGCACTCTTAACTGTTCAGCATGCCTTTGCCATATCATTCATGGCAAATGGGCAAATGACATTGCCATACATACACTAACATCCACATACATATATATACAGGCAACTAACCACCGTCACTCACCTACCTCGCTCTCTCTCTCTCTCTCTCCCTATAAATATCCACTTCAGACTCTTAATTCGCTCTCCGATTCATCACAGACCAGGCGAGTCACAATGGGCAAGGTGAGTTGACTCGCTAATATCAGTTCTCCTTCTGGTAATGTTTTTTTTTTTTTTTTTAATGATCTCATGATGATTGTCTTCCTCCTCGTTGTTTTGCTTTCTTTGTTGCAGAAGAAGAATGGAGGAGGCGGACCAAAGAATGAAGGCGAAGGAGGAAAGAAGGAAGATGGTCCGATCACTGTCGTCTTGAAGTTGGACATGCATTGCGAGGGCTGCGCAACCAAAATCATCAAATCTGTTCGAGGTTTCGATGGTATAAATACATATATACATACACACGCACCAACACACATATAAGATTCAATTCCACAAGCTTATTATACTCTGCAATTCATTCATTCTACATAATCTGCTCTGTTTCTTATTTCCTGTTCGGTGTTTTTTTTTTTTTTTTTCTTCGCTTTCTCCGATTTACAGATAAAAGACTATATTCTTTATCTGCACTGTTCTTCTTTCTACTTCTATTTTCTCGTTGTTCTTTTCTTTTCTCGAATTTACTTTATACTACTCTGTTTTTACTTTCTTATAATTTTCTCGCGGACTGGTCTGTAATTTGATTCTCAATTTGAACTTCAACTTTCTTGTGATTGTTTGTGATTTAAACTCTGTTTGTGAAGGAGTGGAATCTGTGAAAGGAGACTGTGAGACAAACAAGCTGACGGTAGTGGGAAAGGTGGATCCGTCGAATATTCGAGAGAAACTTGAGACGAAGGCGAAGAAGAAGGTCGAACTCATCTCTCCGTTGCCGAAGAAGGACGGCGGTGGAGGCGGAGGCGGCGGAGGAGGAGGAGGAGGAGACAAGAAAGGGGATAATAAACCAGAGAAAAAGGCAGATGAGAAAAAATCCAAGGAGGTACTGTCCTCTGCTAATGTGCGCCGTTGTCGTATTACAAAAATCATTCTGAATTCTGGCGCTATTTTCTATTTTGTGCCTTCGGTACATTGATTCAAATCGAAATCGAAATCAAAATCAAAATCGTATATTTGGATGATTTTGAATTATTCGGATTTTTTTTTTTTTTTTTACAAAAATTTATTTTTAAAGCTACGTGGATGATGTGAAGGCGTACGTATTTTAGCGAATTCTACGCATCTATGTTAGTTTGTTGAAGACTTCAAGTCAAAATTCCATTCAAATTCATCAAAGATTTGAAGTTTCGGAGCTGAGAGTTCATTTACTTGCTGTTTAAGTTTTCGGCCACGTGAAGGCGCATTTTTAGCAAAATATCAGTACGTGTATATATATATAATATTCGATTTTTTTTAACGGTTTCAGCCTCCGGTGACGACGGCGGTTTTGAAGATGAACGTGCACTGCGAAGGATGCGTCCAGAAGATTCACCGAATTATTTCGAAGACCAAAGGTGAGATTATCATCTTCCCCATCCACACGTATTCTATAACGGTGTTGCTTGGTAGTGTACTAGTGCTTCAAAAATTTAACGGCATTACAGGAGTTCAAACCCATTCCATTGACCGGCAAAAGGATCAGGTAACGGTCGTTGGAACAATGGACGCAAAGGCTCTAGCGGAGATCTTGAACGAGAAATTGAGGAGACCTGTCGAGATCGTCCCGCCAAAAAAGGAGAAGGAGAAGGAGAAGGAGAAAGAGAAGAACGGCGGCGAGAAGAAAGAAAAGGACGGCGCAGGCGGCGGCGGCGACGATGGTGGGAAGAAAGAAGAGGCTGCTGGTAAAGCAGAAGAGAACAGAATGGAGTACTTTGGACACGGGTACATGTACGGGCCGGGTTATGTTGTGGAGCACTTGCATGCGCCCCAGATGTTTAGTGATGAGAATCCGAATGCTTGCTCCATCATGTGAAAAGGTTGATTTGAAGGGCAGATAGCAGGTTTGATTAAGGTTTAGGGAAAGGGAAAATGTAAATAAGAGTATAGAAGATAGAGAGGAGCTAATTCTGGGTTGTAAAAGTTGGACCAGGGAAAACGGGTCGGGTTTAGCTTATTGGATTAATGGATATGTTGTGTTCTCTGATATCTTGGTTAGTTACTTTTGACATTGGAGAAGAGAAGACGCCAGTTAATTCAATAAATTAAACCCGAATCGTTTCCCCACTCCAACTTTTGCAGCCCGGAATTATATCTGGGTTCGTTACATTCCATTCTGGGATATGTTTTGTTGAAGTTTTTTATTATGAAAGGTTATTTGTTATATAATTATGGGTTGAGATGTTGCCACGTATTGTTCCTCTTCTTTGACTCTGTATGCTCTCTGTTCGTGCTTGAGCAAGTGAGTGAAGAATGGGTTCAAGACTTCATGTGGTTTTGCACTAGTACCATTAACACTAAACAGACCTCCCTGAGAAGGATGTCTCGGAGTGGGTCTGGTCGTGCCAACCACTTTAAAATATGGTTATTTGTCTCATTCTTGTTGATTTCTTTCATTTCAAAAGTAAATTTGTATCCAAATTTTATTTCAAGTAAATTCAAGGCTGGCGGCAAAGCCATTATTAAGGGGTAGTCCCGTGTGAAGAGTGAGGATCAGTCTAGCTCTGATAGCTCAGCTTCAAGATATTTTTTATTAACAAATAGATAAATGACACGAGATGACACTTGAAGACTGGAGTATATTCTGATCCAGTTCTGATAGCTCGGCTTCAAGATATTCTATATTAACAAATAGATAAATCACGCGAAATGACACTTGAAAAGCTGAAGTATATCCAAATCTCACTTCAAAGAAAATGCTTTATATATATATATAGTAGCTCCAAACCATCTTGATTTTAATACGAAATTGTTCTAACAAATCAAGTAAGTACCCTTCCTCTGCCACCTTAACTCAGTACCCAATTTGAGCTGAAACAAGGAAAGCATCATGTGCAATCTCACTTAGTCACTTGATGTTTTAGCCATTTTGGAAGGGACTAATGTCATAGTCCACTAGTCCACTGCAATATTCTTTGGGATCTTTACAATGATTCAATTTAATGGTAATCTACCAATGTCACATCTCATAAAATATTTTTAGTAGGCATTAAAGTTAATTCATTATCATGAAGGGCCAAAGGTTTATAAATGAGGTTGCTTGTATATGAAAACAAAAAGTAAAATAAAATAAAATAAAAAAGTTTTATATTAGTATTTAGAATTTAATGCAGAGTATCATGGGCCATATTATCATTGTCATTATGTAATTATAGAATAAATTCTTTGAGATAAAAATGTTAGCCTTTATACTTTTTCATCAAGAAAGTAAAAACCTTATATATAGAATAAATTCACAAAAATATAACAGGGAATGTATAACTATAGAATAAATTCACAAAATAAAAGGTTTAGTTCAGCTAGAGGGTTGAAATAAGTTGACTTAGAGGTTCACTTCTAGACCTCAAAATTTGAGAGATTATAAGATTGCATGAATCTCATGACAAAATCAAAATATTTCTAAAAACAAAAACAAAAACAAAAACAAAAAAAAAAAAACAAAAAAATTTTTACCCAAAAAAAAAAAAAAAATCAAAATATGATGCCCTGTTTTTAGTTTTATCTGTGATTTATTTTATTAACTTAATGTTTATATGGACCATATTAAAAAGATGTGGCTCACAGATGCTTTTTCATCAGTTTTGAGCCATCCTTGCACTTCCTAAACCATTGGAGGGTAGGAGTAGCTAGACAAATGTTTCTAGCTAAGTGGTCCCTTTGAATCCCTTTCCTTACCAGTGCTTTTATATATCATTTATTATATGGTTGGAGCTTTTGGCCTTCCTTTAAAAAATAAAAATAATAATAAAATCCTACCCTATTATGAGTAGGTTTCTTCACTTTTATTTTGTCACTTTAAAAGAGTGTCCATTTTCCAACCCCAAACTTCTCTCCTCTAAGAATGGATGAGATATTATTTAAACTATTTGTAATCAATGTTGATTTCAAAATTTGGATCTTATTTATAAATAGGGAATGCTAAGGCTACAAATGAGTTGAGTCGAGTTAGATAGAAAATAATAAAACTTTTTTTTCAACTAAAAAAAGGGTCGAATTAAATAATTGGATGTTTAATATTTTGTTAATAAGTTTAAAAATAAGGTTTAAACTTAATGTATTTATTTTATGTGTAAATTGAAGTTAGTCTTTTATCAATTAAATTGATGTCAAGTCAAGTTTGTATAGTTTAATTATCTAAAATATTGATTAAATTTATTAGATTGATTAATATTCTACTCAAATTTGATTCAATAAATTAACAAAAAATTAAACTTCTCTTTTGTTTAATATACAATTGATCGAGTTTGAATAAATCGTTTATCAACTTAATCTTGAATTAAGTTTAAATAACTTGAATACTCACTTTATAATCCTAAGAAATATTCATTCAACTTTTTTATTACATCAAAGTATCAAACGAAATTTAAGTTTTTAAGTCTAAACTCTAAACTTCATAATTGAAAGAGATGAGCAAAACTATTTCGCTCATATATTTCTATCTACCTTAGTCTGTATGTGATGTATTGTTTACATCAATAAAAGAAGAATTTTTAATGAATTATTTTCTTTATACAGTAAATAAAACTCATAATAAATAAAATTTACTGAACAAAAAATCAATAAATTTTACCGATATGATTGTAGATAAATAACAATCTATGATAAATACTGAGTAAAAAAATAACAAGTCTAACACCATATTTTAGTCAAAGAAATAAATTACTTACCAACATAAAGATGTAAAGTGTCACAAATTAAAACTACAAGAAGTTAATGTGTTGCAATTAAAACTGTAGAAATGCAAACTGGAAATCGGTGATAATTAAGAAGGTCAAATCGTAATTTTTTATTTATTTTTTTAAGATTATAAAGACGATTGATGCATATGAAACGGATGGTTCAAAAAATATGGTCCCATGTACATCTTAAAAACACTTTAATGTTTAATAATACCTTCAATTTTGGGGATTGAGGTGGGATGGAATGAAGATCATCGGCTTGATTTACTTGTGTTTAAATTTGCTTGAGTATTTAAGATAATAACACATGAGAGATGAAAGATATATTTAGATGATGTGTTATGATTCAAGCACAAAAAAAGTCAACGAGAGAAAGATATATTTGGATGATGTGTCATGATTCAAGCACAAGGATGATGTGTCATGATTCAAGCACAAAAAAAGTCAACGAGAGGATCACCCTGTGAGATTCACCAATAATTGACAAATGGATTATGGAACCCAAAAGACACGTGTATGTAAATGGCATAAGGAACAGGTAGTGGGTTCGTTCGTACCTTCAAAGGTAAGAGTGCCTCGCTGTTGTCTTAATAAGCAATCAGTGTTTGAGTACGTGTTTTGTTTGCCTCTTTTTTTTTGGGCCTGCTCCATTTCCCGGAACCTTCAATGCTCCACTCACAGACAAAAATACCCCGTCCTTCACTGCCAAATTACAGTGGTGCCATTTCCCACTCCAATCTTATGTTTTCCTACTGTTGGCCCGTGAAACCGAAAAGGAAATTATATTAACCAAATAAACAAATTAAATACAATGCCTGCAGGCTTATTGAACCCAGAAAAAAAAAAAAAAAAAAAATAGTGAATACTTGTATTTCAAGAAAATTCAAATTCTATTTTTTAGATAATAATTTTTTTGCTATAATTATCTATTAATATTAGAGAGAGTCCGGAATAGAATAGATATATGGCTTGAAAAAAAATTAAAAAAAGAAATAGATTTCAATCATTAGTCCCACATTGATAGGTTAGCTTTTTTTTTTTTAATTAGAAAATGAGCCATAATAAATGATACTCTCGTTAGTTGAATCTCATAATATAAATGAGATCCTCTCCTCTCTTTCTTTTATATATATAGAGTGCGGATATCCTGAGGGACGTCGCTCATGAGCGATTCCGTCAATCCCGAAATCAGGTTGGAGAAACGGCTCAGATTAAAAGAAACTTCTGAAGTTGCGGGCGATATGTCGGTTACGTGATAAATGATAAATAGGTTAGTTTGGGAATTAATTTCCTCAAAGTAACACAATCTTATTCTCCCCGTGCCTTTACCCACATGAGACGCTACTCTCACAGCATTATCGATAATTATCGATAATTGACTCTCCTCACTTCCTCATCATTATCGATATTATCGATAGCAATGCCACGTTATCGATACTTGGCAACGTTACTCTCCTCAACTGTAACGAAAATTGGGTTCCATTTATCGTTAATAGTTATTATTATTTCACACTATAATTCCAAATAATAATTATTAAAATGTTTGATTTGAAATTATTGAGTTAAATAATCAAAATTAATACATAATATGACGTTTAACTAATTTATAGTTGAGGAATTAAATATAATTTAAATTAAAACCATTAAATTTTTATTTTTTATACATCATTTACTAATTTTAAATTAAAACCCGTCATATGCATGCTATTATCGATAATGGAATGAGAAATATGAAAAGTGAGGATATAAAAATTTGCCAAAAATTATAATATTTGTAGATTCACTTATTATCCATATGCATTACTCGTAATATTGAAAGCATTAAGCACTTATATATGATAATTTGAATTTACCATATTTCATAATATTCAATTTTCAAGCCAACACCTCCCCAAAACTGTGATATTGATAAAAGGTGGTGATTTTCAATGCTATTATCGATATTTCTATTTATTATTATCGATAATAATAATTGGCGTTAGTATTGCATGCAATTATCGAAAATTGAAAATCCAATTATCGATAATACTCTTGTATGGGTTATTCAAATCATCCCACTATCGAATTATCCAAATATTTTATATCCAATTAATTATGGTTAATGCTACCCTCTCGATGAAAAAATTTCACTTATAAACAATAGACCATGAGTCCATATTATGTTTTATGGGATATCAAATTAGAAATAGGATATTATTAAAGAGTTAGAGAGATAAATATATTACAATTGTTTCATATCTAATAAGTTCATCTAAACTAAATTCAAATCAAATCTTGCTCTCAATTTTATATTTATTTTTAACCATTAATAATCTACCTAAACAAATATAGATAAATATTTTTGTATAGATATTTAAATATTATTATTATATTATATTACCTATTTAGTTTTAGTAATTCTTTCTTATTTGGTTAAGATTTTACTCTTAGTTATGTAATTAAAAAAATTTACATAAATATTACAATTGTTTCTACCACGATTCAAATTATATAAAATCAACCCTACCTAAATATATACAAATATGAAGGAAAAAATAATAAAATATCCATTGCACTTATAATATAAAAAAATAATATTAATAAAATTTTATTATATATTTCTGTATTTGACTTAATCAATTGTATGTTTTACAATTAGGAGCATACAAATAATTTAAAAGGTGATATTAAATGTTTTATTTACATAATGTAATAACAAAAAACCAAGAAAAGTAAAAGCAAATTATTTAAAAATTGATAATCCTTAGAATATTATAATTTAAATTCACATATTATTGGGTCTTGGAATATAGTGAATATAGGTATGAAAATCATAATGAATGAGTTAAAATAAAATAAGTCATTCATTTTTTAGTAGATAGTTTTAAAATTATAATGCACACATTTTTAAATATATATATATATATATATATATATATAAAGAAATATTTATAATTTTGGATAATATCGTTTCTGAATTGGATGGGGGATTTATGTAATATTTTTGGGGAATTATGTGTATGATTGAGGAGTATATATAAAAATGGAAATTATTTTATATTCCGGTGTTCTAGTAGGGCTATTATAGTAAAAAAAATTATTCAAACATGAAATAAACAAACAGTTTATTTGGACATTAAAAAGTGATTAAAGTTGAAACCAGTTTGATGGACTTGTGGATTGATTTCACTTTACAAATACCCACAAGATCTCATAAAAATCACGTGTACACAGTAGCCTATGTAACATGGAAGCTACTTGTCCTGCATTCATACCCGTGAAGAGAACAGGGTCATTATATTCCACCCTAGAATAGTGCAGATATCACAAAAAATTTTGTCATATACAATGACATACAACTTGGTTTGTAATATAGTGAAGTACAATATACTTTGATATTTGATATATCGATATGAGATAGATGTGATTGAAATCTCTGAAAGCAGCAGTGGTAGCAACATGTGAAGTTGCTAGTAATAATTACTAGATAGGTAAAGAGTTGAGGGCATAAATGAATGAGTTACCTTTTTCTTCATGGGTATATATTGACACACATAGGGAGTGAATTTTTACAAATCACTTAATGCAATACCGAAGCCAAGGTTCAAACTTGCAAGTGAGTAGTATGTTCTTGTTTGGTCTTTATATTTAAAATTATAATTTTTACAAAAATGTTATCAAATTTGATATTAAATGGTTAACCATGCATTGATGTATTTCTTGCAAGTGAGTTGTATGTTATTGTTTGGTATTAATATTTAATATTAAATATTATTAAAAAATGCTTTCAAATTTGATATAAAATGGTTAAAGATTCATTTATGCATTTATGTATTTCGTCAAAATCTCTATATTACTTGCTATCATGACATTTCAGATAGTTGCTTGAGTGTGAGAATTAAAAGAAAACAGTAAATATTAAAATACGTTGCTTAAAATTCTGGAGTAAGCATCGTATATTGAAGAATGAAGAGATAGATATCTGCATATCGTTTAATATTTTTTTTTTTACCTTATTAAAAAGTGAATATACTTAATCTTCATATTAACTAAATGTATACATGCTATTTGAGTAGCGTAATCGATGGTTGATATCATTTGCCGGTGTGGACGGGGCCCTTGTGTGAGAAGCACGTCAAACACAACAAAAAATCCTGGACGTGAATTCTACCGATGTCATTTTTGGGTATTAAATAAACAAATTTATATTTATCATTTTTCCATTCTTTGAATTATAAGGATGTGTGGCTACGATATTAACTATATACTTATTCAGTTTAACCAAACGGATCATTCAACCCCAATCTCGTGCGAGTACTTCTTGTGGGTAGACGAATTGCAACTGTGTCCATGTGGAAGTGGCCAATGCAATGTATTAACCGCTAGACGAGGTACTAACATCGGTCGTCGTTTTTGGATATGTCCTCAAGCGAATGTAAGTTACTAAATTACACCATACATATAGAATTTATGGGTCATATCTATAATACTATTTAAAATGACTTTAATTTTCAGAGTAATGAATGCTCCAACGGTTGTAGGTTCATCAAATGGCTTCCTATTCAGTTGGCCCATTCATCAAGTAGCGAAGGAGAGCATAGATCTGATTCAACTGTAGCTTCTTCTAGTTCATCTACCACGTTGGATGACGTGCATAGTAGAATACAGATGGAGCGTTATGCGTCGGAAAGAGTTGTCAATTTCTGTGACTCTCTTCTAACTACTATGAAAAATTTAAATTTACATAATAGAGATGCGAAGGAATGATGTTAGGCTTAAACATTGGAAAAAATGTCTCTATTTGCGACTCTGACAAAGATTATAAATCTTCGCTCTTATTTTAAATAAGTTATTATTTACCTTGAAGATGACATAAGCAAATTGTGTTTGTGTTAGTTAAATTTTTAAAAAATTTCAATAAATGAAACATAATTAAAACAATCATTCCTTAATAACTTAATTTTACTTTGTGTCCAACGAACACATAGCATAGTTAAATTACGGTCTAATGTAGCACTTTTTCTATTATGTAGCACTTCAAGATGTTTCATTGATAGAAATAGTTTTGACTCATACATTGAAGTGGCATTTAGCGGTTGTAATTAAGCTCCAAAGCATTATATAAATTGCCCTCCAAATTCTTGCAAATGCCACCGAAGACCTCACACCTACTATTATTATCAATCATATTAAGTATAAATTTCATATGTTCTCTAATATATTTGCTGATTTCATCCATTTTACTTCATAATCTCAATTTTCGAAATTTGTAAATTTGTAATTTTGCTTTATGGATAAAATCAGCTTTCCACTCACTTTTATGAAAGATATAAAACCCACTATTAATGATAATTCTAATTTGGCCTTATAAGTTATTATTTGGCTAATGCTTTCAATGACCACTCCTGCGTATCGATATTAAGGACTCCGCCAATACCGAATGAGTTGTGAATTTTGGGTGTGATTATAATTTACACTTTCTCATTGCAGTTTTTTTTGGTAGTGAGAGAAATGTATATTATGTTATATTGGGAAATAATTTTATACCAATTTTCCCACAAAACTTTTTCCTCTCTCATCACCATAAGTGTTTATGAAGCTTTTTATCACCGTCTCTCTCAACGAGTGTTACTATTATCACTAATTTGGTTTCCAAATATCGATAATAGGAAGAATAAATATTGATAACGAAAAGAATTCATATGCAGTCAACTCAATATCATGCATTCAAATAACAAATATAACACATGTCTGAATATTTATAATCTATTCTAATATTAATTCATTTATAATCTATTCTAATATTAATTCATCAAGTAAACACTCACACATTAGTCCAATTAGATTGAGCTGCCAAATTACCACCAACAGTCCACGTCTCAATTTAAAGTAATAACTCAGAACGTTGTTTGCTCATTTAGAAGTTTCCATCAAATTCCAAGCCTGTACAATTCTCATCTGCAAAATAATAAAATTAAAAATATACATGTGAACATTATGGATTTATTTTTAATCGTTCCGATTATATATAACTTAACAAATTTATTAGTAATTAGGGGTGGAGCTTACCACCAAGTGGGGTGAAGTTCGATTCTTCAGAATCGGTTGAAAGAGTATTCTGTTCGTTCCTTAATGACCTAAGCACAAGAACAAAAATTTGTCAGTCAATAATATGAATATATTTTTAACCAAATCTACACGTACACTCATATTTTTCGTAACACATTTCTGCTCTCATATATTATTGTACTTTTTAGAACTCATCTGTTCCATTTTGGAAGGTATTTCTGGTGAAGAAATTTATTGTGATTTTGCTTCCCTTCACCTCAAATTAAATTTGCAACCAACATTCTCGATAGGAAATATGCGACACAATAAAGAGATACCGTCATGTTTGAAATATGTCTCTGTCTTTTTATTGAAAGGCATTTTAACATCACGTACTTTTCAATTTTCAATATGCAGTGAAGATATTCTACTTTATATCCAAATCTACACCGATATTCAAGTTGGATCATCTACAGTCTCAAAGATGTCACTGTCTCTTTATTTATATACAAATCTACACCGACACTCAAGTTGGATCATCTACAGTCTCAAAGATGTCACTGTCTCTTTATCAATATCCAAATCTACGCCGACACTCAAGTGGTCTCCATTGCAGTATCAAAGATGTCACTGTCTCTTTATCGATATTAAGTCTCAGTATCTATATGAAGTCTACCACAAATTGTACTCCTACCGTCATGTTGGAAATAAGTTACTGTCTCTTTATTGAAAGGCATTTTAACATCACGTCCTTTTAAATTTTCAATATGCAGTCAAGATATTCTACTTGATATCCCAAATCTACACCAAGATATTCTACTTTATATCCCAAATCTACACCGACACTCAAGTTGGATCATCTACAGTGTCAAAAATTTATTGAAGTATTTGACACCTCATCTCACACATTTCACAATTGATGAGCGATATGAAGTCTCCCACCTAATCTACTCAAAATAATTTATGCGGTAAATCGTTCTTTATCATTATTGAAATAACTATTATAGCCACCTCATTTGTCATTGTGAAAAACCAAAAAACTAAATTGTTCTTTAACCAAATATACACCTAAACTCCTGATACATGGTCAAAAGTCAAACTTGTTATTCTACTTTATTACACCTCATCTCAGACCTTTGTCAAGACATGTGGTTGTGTGTTTATTGAACCTAATTATAATACCACGTCCTTATCATCTGTAGGAGAATATGCATTGAAGATATTTTTAATAATATGCATTACAGATATTTTTTATTAAACTAAATCTACACCTACAGTCAATTTGCACAGGTCAAATGTTGAATATTACAAAATTCATTTAAGACATATTAATGCCCTTCTAACACTACAGTTAAAGCATTCAACTACCGGGAGGTTTGGCAAAAAATTGGCTATAAGTAGCAACTCATGTGCTTCTACTTCTTTGTCAAATCTTACTGCTTCTACAAAAGACTTTTACACCGTTTTTTGTTAAGTATATCTATGTCGGTTTCACCTAAGTCTTCCGAAGGTCGCTCAGCCAAAAGACAGAAAATTGAGCCAAATGATACAACGGTATATGTACATTAACATCCTCATTGCAACTCCAAAACTAAGTTGACAGTACATTCGGTTAGATGCATATTTGTATGAGATTATTATTAAGACCTAGAATATGTTACTTTTATTGACAACAATATGTATAATAAAAGTAATATATAAAGAGGAATGTATTTTTAGCATATTTTGCACTGCATGCTTCATGCACGTAAATGGAGAAAAAACATTGAGTGATTTTAAAGTTGAAAACTGTTCGATTTATTCATTATTTTAAATATGTAGCTAATTATTTTTTAAATTTTAGGAGGGAAAACTTCGACAATTGCTTGAAGAGAAAGACAAACTTATCGAGGAGCTGGAGAATAAGCTAGACGCATCAGAATCATCGCTAGTGGAGTCAGTTATGGATAAGCATAGAGTTCAGGTCCAGTTGGAACGCGAAAAAAATGCCCGCTCTCTTCTATATAAAGAGGTTCATGAAGTTGTAGAGTCTTTGAGGGATATTTGCGGAACTGAATCCGATGTCGATTCGCAGAAAGATGATTCAGATGATGATAATGGCGGTGACATTAGCGATGCATTCGCTCCGGACACTGATGAAGAAGACTTTAGCGAGGAAATTTGAAAATTGTCAAACTTCATGTTCGGTTAACTTATATATTGCTAATGTCATAATAGATGCAGTATATGTTAAATGTTAATTTTTACTAAGTTTTTTTTTTTTTTTTAATTCACGTCCTTGTTAGTTTTGTTTTTTTGGGATAGTCACCAGCCGTGACCTTTTGGTAGTGGTAATTCTTAACTTTTTTTATGATGACTTTATGTATATTGTGCAAACCTGATATCATCATATGGAATATAAACTTAAGTTATTAGAAGCATGATTACTAGAAAAATGCATTATACCTATATATTGGAAAATAACTTACTCGGTTCTGTCTATATATCTTAATCATAACAACCTAATATTAAAATGAAAATGTTCTAACACACACCAAATAAGATAAAAAAAAAAAAGTATAAATATATATA
>JAESVK010000152.1:2446298-2456500 GCA_017140935.1 Hamamelis virginiana | reverse complement strand
TATATATATATATATATATATATATATATATATATATATATATATTCACATACATTACATGGACCAATTATGTTTATGATCTTGAAACAATAAAAATTTTATTTTTATTGATATGAACCACACATTAAATGTCAATTAGGGTGGGTGGAAAAAGGTAGGTGAAATAACATTTTTTTTTTTGTTTTTGTTTTTGTTTTTTTATTTTGTCCCAAAAGATATAGCAATAAGATGAGTCAAGTTTCAACTCAAAAAATTAATCAATTAGATAGAGGTACTGCACTCATTTTATAAACCCAAGACCTCCCCGGTACCTATCGGACAAGAAATCATGAACCACTGAGGCGAAGTTCATACAAGAAAGTCGAAAACTCTCTTTGCCTTATAAAGGTAAATTACTTTCACATAACACATACATTAAGAAAATCCATTAATGCATTAATTTGATCCACCTATTTCACCAATCTATTTTCACTCATATTATTTATTCTTTCAAGATCATAAAAATTATTGGCTCACGAGAAATGAGTGGTAAAAAAATGAATGAATTAGGTGAGTGTAGTAGTATTTTTTTATTTTTTCTTTCCAAAATTAATCTTCTCTTAATACAAATGGTGCGAAACAATCAAAACATTTTTAAAATAGGAAAAGACAAGATGAAAATACGAAAGAAAAATATAATTTAATTTCTCAAAATAAATAATTATTTTAAAACAATTAAAAAAAACAAACAAAGATGACATAATGAGTTGGAAGAATACCGCGTTGATAGTATAGATTAGTTGGGCTCCGAAAGGCCAGACACCTCGTTGCTTGGAATATATATATATATATATATTCTAAGCAATATCTACACCTCATTTTTAAAACACTCATGTGATTTGAATATTTTGATAAAGTGACCGTTGGATAACATGCATTCATTTTCTCATGTATGTCATCAATGCCAAAAATCATAGTGATCCCACGGTTGGTTTCCGAAAAATGTCACGTAAAAATTATTATAATTAAAAATATTGCAGGTTTTTTAAAAAAAAAAAAATTGCAGGATATCTTAAAATATGACCATTGGATCATTGTGATTTTTTCTAGAAATGACATACACGAGAAATGTAGCTTATCCAACAGTTAGTTTCTTAAAATTTTCGATTCACATTGCTGTTTTGAATACAATGTGTAGATATAGATGTAAAACAAGAATACCGCGTGGAAATGAGAGTTTAGTTGGGCTCCGACAACTCGAACACCTGGTTGATTGGAAAAAAAAAATATATAAATAGAGATTAGTCGGACTTGCTTGTATATATATCTCAAAATTTTCGATTCACATTGCTTTTTGAATACAATGTGTAGATATAGATGTAAAACAAGAATACCGCGTGGAAATGAGAGATTAGTTGGGCTCCGACAACTCAAAAACCTGATTGATTGGAAAAAAAAATTATAAATAGAGATTAGTCGGACTTGCTTGAATATATATATATATATATATATATATATATATATATATATATATATATGAGTGATCCTGTAAGGACGTCCTTACGCTCCTTATCGTAAGGACGTCCTTTCTGTAAGCCATATGAATGATATTTTAAAAAATCGATCGTTGAAATAGATAATCTTTTTATGAATGTCATATCTGCCATAAATCACAGTGTTCCGATAATTGGTTTTCAAAATACAGTCCTTGAAATACTTTGACAGTATTTACCGTAGGATGTTGTCAAAGTTGTTTAAATATATATATATTAAAAATCAACAATTCGATTGCTGTAATTTTTTGTAGACATGACATACATATAAAGTTATCGAATCTATCAGTCGGTATCCTTAGTATAAGAGCGTAGGGACATTCTTACTGGATCAATTCTATATATATATATATATATATATCAAGATTTGGAGTCTTTAATCTAATACCTCGCTAAACGTTCCACCAAAACTGGGAAGCTTTGCTCCAATATCTGTAGATAGATGATCGGTAGAGTACTGGGACCCCATAATTACTAAAAACGCAAACAATAAAGGAGCATGTAGTACACGTGTCAGGAATTTAAAGCGTCCTCATGCACCGTGGAGTAGTGAAGCTTCATGCACCGTGGGGTTTCTATGGTGTCAATTTTGCCAAAGTGCTTTTGTCCTTTCCTTTTGATAACTTTGTTCAGTCAGGGACAGCTGTCGTAATTTTAGTGGATATTGAGATATTAAAAGGTCCGCCAAAATTAGCACCCGCGGTTGAGGGGTGAGTGCCGGTGCTGCCCAATGCATTGTAGCAGCAGCGTCCGAGGGATGGACGCCAGGGAACGTGTATGTATATTTTAAATTTACGCTTTTGACCTTTTCCAAGCGCTTTGTGAGATTTGAATTTAGTACTTTTTTTTTCTTATTTATTTATAATATATAGTCTGAATTTTAGACCAAACTAATTTTTATAGATAATTGTGTGATGCATATTTTGAAAAACTAATCGTTGAATTAAATACTGTGATCATTGATACAGAAAATTATAGTGATCCAAAACATCTCAAAAATGGATCGAAAAAACTGTGATCACTGAAAACTGTAACTGTTTTTTTCACTGAATTTTTTTTAGAAATCGATAGTTGGATCATTGTAATTTTTGGCATACATGACATATA
The DNA here is from genome assembly GCA_017140935.1 of Hamamelis virginiana. Taxonomy (NCBI): domain Eukaryota; kingdom Viridiplantae; phylum Streptophyta; class Magnoliopsida; order Saxifragales; family Hamamelidaceae; genus Hamamelis; species Hamamelis virginiana. The sequence goes on along the minus strand of JAESVK010000152.1, from coordinate 2,453,861 downwards.
TAAGTATAGTATCTACTCGAACGATCAGTATTTCGAAACATGTATTCCATAATTATCTACTAACTTCATGCTTACAAGAATCTATATAAGCATATGTTAAGTAAATTATTTGCATATATATATATATATATATATATATAGAAAAATATTCTAGTGAGCATTTGCTGACTTGAAGATAAAATAAGCAAATAATACAAACCCTTGAATTTGAATCTGGAGACGAATTTTCAATTAAGTGAATGAAAATCCAAGAATTTGTGTTATTTGCTGACTTTAATTAAAGTAAGCATTTGCTGAGTAGATCACTTTTATATATATATATATATATATATATATATATATATATATATATATATATTATCAAATAGCAGTATAATACTAATCAAGTTAAACAAGTTATGCTTGTATTTGAAAATTAACTTTTCGATGGATGGATTTAACTTTTCGATTTCAAATAAACTGTGATTGAGATTCAACAGAGCTCTCATTTAATTGTTTTGTTTATTTATTGAGTAGGATCCATAATTGCAACATTCTGATTCCTTCTGTGGTGATGATGTGAGTGAGAGAGCATGAAATAGAGTTGGTTAATTTAAGGAGGTAGAGAATCCAGATGATCGGGTAAACATTCATTCATCAATTAAATTAATTCCTTTAAGACCAGTGTGCATGCATCGTGATTCGTGACAAAATCACAACTTTGAGGACGTGAGCAATCATTGGAGGGGAGAGAGGGGTATATTTATCAATATTGTATCATGCACTCCCTATGTGATAACATCATGTTCTCTTCACATGCTATCATCATACCATCATCCCCTCTTTTTCTTTAATCTTTCGCCTTTAAGAAGGAAAAAGGAACCTTCCAAAAGGGGGCAGGAAAAATGTTCTATTAAGATAACAATTAAACAATTTCTTTAGCTTTTTAATTATTTATCCAATAATCAATTTTTAAATAAAAATGCTTACTAATAAATGCGAAAGAGACAGGTGTCGGTGAGAAGGGTGGTTAAAAAAAAAAAGATTCTAGGTAGCTAGCTACCCAACGACTTCACTAGTCGTCAACCTCTTTAATTATTTAATTAATTAATTACTAGTAACTATAAGAAGAGGGCGTGCCATTTTGTTTACTCAACAGACAGGGGTATATGTGAAAAGATTCTAAATCCCATGTGACCAAAGCTTCTTTAACTTTAACGTGTGATGATTACATGAGCTCATGCCCATGTGAGCGCAGGGAGACAGGAGACGTCAAAAGAGATTGAAAGACAATGAAGGATAAATAAATAAATAAATAAAACCGACCAAATTTCCAGAGTGTTCTGGATATTTACCAAAGAGACTGAAAATAAACAAAAGTTGAGAGTTTCCTTTATGTCTTTGGCATGTTTGGATCTTCAACTTGAGCTACACTAATTACTTTGTTAATTTAAAACCAGCAATTTTTCTTTTTTCTTTTTTCTTTTTTCGTGTTTTAGCAGAGTAACAAAGTTATACGAAGGAGATGTCTAGTCCGTTGGTAAAGTCTTCTAGATGTTGCACTAGAAACTTCAATTTGAATTCCACCTTCATTATAAGAAAGGAGATGCTGGGTTTAAAAAAAATGGGAGACTACCCATTTTGTGTTGCTCATAAATCTAAACTTCCTTAAGGATTAAAAGAAAAAAAAAGGCAAAAGAAAAAAACACCCAATTAACAAAGTTAAAGATGGTAAATACCTGATATTATATTACCATATTTTTTGGGTGTTTCCAAACATGTTATATATATATATATATATATATATATATATATAGAGAGAGAGAGAGAGAGAGAATTATCATTAGATAAGGACGTTTTTACCTATCTTATCGCTAACTCGCTCCTATTATCAGTCATATGATAAGTATTTTGAAAAATTGACTGTTGGATTAATTAAATAATCTTTTTATACATGTCATGTTTACTAAAAATCACAGTGATCAACAAACTTAGCACAATCGAAAAACACTCATATTTTGGACCATATGAAATATTAAGTGGAGAGAGGATTCCTTCCCAGGCCAGGCCAGGCCAGCTATACTTAGGTCAATCTTATTTGCTAGCTGAAAAGAATCTAATTTTCTCATGATTAGTTTGATTAATTGTGTATTAAGGAGTTGGTAAGGGATTCCGTAGGGAAGACAATTATCCTAAGATTTGGTTAGCTCTGTTTGTTAATTAGACATATGCTCAAAAACGACAATAATAGTAATAGTAATAATAATTTATATTCAGCTCCAAATGCATTGCACCAACCCTCTATAAATCATACCATCTTGACATTCAGCTTTGTTAAACCATATATGTTTGAAAAGTTAACATTTCAGATGTTGACTTGACTGCTTAAAGGATGCTATATATGTCGTTTGCTTTAAAAATTGTAATCATTTGATTCGATCGATGATAATATTAAACATGTCAATGATCCATTAATCTAATTATATGTATTCTTACTTTCAAGAAATAGGTATTAGGATCGAGTGCATGAAAGCGTATTTATATCTATTTGTTAACATTAGAGTGGTTTTAATCAGCATTTACGAATAATACAGTATACATTTTTCTCAAGTTCCTTCGAAGGTATATATATATATATATATATATATACACAGAAACGATCTATTAAAGACCGGTCCTTAATCTTAAATTAAAATCCACTCACCATTAGAATAGGTATTTTGAAAAACTGACCGTTGGATTGGATAATCTTTTTATTTATATCGTGTCTGCCAAAAATTACAGTGATCCAACCGTCAGTTTTTAAAATACAGAAGGTTAAACAATTGTTACAACATCCAACGGTAATTACTGTTACTATGAAAATGAACTATATTTTGAAAACCAATGATCGGGATACCGTAATTTTTAGCAGACATGACATACATGAGATTATTATCTAATCCAACGGTCTGTTTTTCAAAATACCTATCCAAAGTGAGAAAATGGTGAATGGACCTTACTGTAAGATAAGGACCGGTCCTTAATGGATCGTTTCTGTATATGTATATATATATATGTATCTTCGAGGAATAATTCATACTTTTGTGAAAAAGATAAAGGTCAACATTGCAAAGTATAGAAGATCCAAAAGATGATTAATGGGCTTAGTGCATCTAATCTTTATGATTAGTTGATGAATTAATGAACATTTGTTGGATGTGCACAAAAGCAAGTTGTTGTATTGGGTGGGGTTAGAATGGCTTGGTAAAGCAAAGTTACAGTGGGAGCTGAGCCCTATAAAGACAATTTTTCCAAAGTTCATTCTCACTTTTTTCCCCTTTCCATCAAAGCAATGCAAACAAAAGTTTCAAGTTTGATTTTTGGTTGATTGCAACAAGAGTGAAAATTTCCCTTTAAATGTGGATTGAAAGCAAGATACAGTATCGATGATGGCCCCATGCGCACGTTTGGGGTTCTTCCTTGGCTAAAACAAGGTTATGGTATCAATATCATAATTATTATCCAGACATGGCTTAACTTTGGTTATAGCTGAGGTTTCTTTACAATTGATTGTCTCCTTCATCCATTTCAGCACCATCAACAATTTATATATAAAGCTGTCAAAAAAAAAAAAAAAACAATATATATATATACTAGAACCGATTCTGTAAAGACGTCTCTTACACTTCTTATCGTCAGTTCACATTCACTGGAAGGAGTATTTTAAAAAACCGACCGTTGGATTAGATAATTTTCATTTCCAAAAATCACAGTAATCCAATGGTTCGTTTTTCAAACACAGACATTTAAACAACTTTGACAGCATCCAACGGTAAATATTGTCAAAGCATTTCACGGACTATATTTTGAAATCTGATTATCGGATCACTTTGATATTTGGAAAACATGACATTCATACCTCTTAAGCTAGCTTTTAGGGTTGAGTTCTACCCAAAACCGTATAACAATTGGCACATCTAATTACGTGTACACAATCAATAACTGTAATTTTTGTTATACATGAAAATTTATTTACAAGCATCTTGTAAGTGTATATTTTTTTCTGTCTGTGTATGAAAAATAATATTTTGAGTATAGACAATACTCGTAGAGAAATAAGATATTATATATGCTAAAAAATATAACAAAATAGGTTTTGCAAAAAAGAAAAAAAGGGTTATTTTGAAATTCAGACTCCTTCAATTGTAAAAACTAGGTTAGGGTGCTGAGAATTAAAGTATGGGCCTTGGGAAGATTTATCACATTTGGATCATCAGAAATACAGATGTTAACTAAACACAGCGAGTAGAAAGGTAACATCAGTAGTTACTGTCAAAAGGACTGTGCAATGAAAAAAAGAGAGGAAATGCAGGAGGAGTTTGAATTTATACGGCATACATTGTGGGCCCTTCTTACTGTCCGGGTTTGGAAAATCAGGATAACTTTTGGATTGAACAGCCAGGCCCAATATCTCTTGTGGGATCCATTTCAAGTCCCATCTTCAATCGAGTGTTTAATGACTTGATTGAAGCTTTAGAAATTGAAAAATCCTTTGATTTTATATGTATTCATCAATTCCAAATCATATGTATAAAATGAAAATCTTATTGATTTTCTTTATTCTTTAAAAAAAAAAAATTGAAAAATTTCACAAAATTAAAGTATTTGTAAAATTAAGGTTGAAGGCCATTGAAGATATGCATCAATAGAGTTAGTAGTCAATTGTTAACGGAGAAAAAGGTAATAAATTAAAAGAATGATGCTTTTCTCATCACTATTTTTACCATCTTTTTACATAATAATGGTTTATTAATATAATCATTTAGGATTGCAGTTCAAATAAACAATAGTTTAATTAAATGTTACTGTGGCATTATGTTGTCAATTGACACATTAGATAATAAAGTAGTAATGAGATTAACATTTTTTAAATAAAAAGGGTACATTACAAAAAATTACTCATAAGTTTAGGTTAAATTTTACATTAGTATTCTTTACTTTCAAATGCTTCGAAATAATTTCTAAATTAAAAAATTGCAGAAATTTAACAACCATGATGAGTAGTTCACTTTGGACTTATTTTTCTTTAAGTTTTTCTTTAATTTCTTGATTTGACATTGAATAGGAGTTACCAACCTTCAAAATGAAAAAAAAAAAAAAAAAAAAAAAAAAAATCATATTCCTTTAGGAATAAAGGAAGGATTGAAGTGTAATAATTAAGTCAGTAGTTCATGAACTATTTAGAGTCATTTTAAAATAAATCTACTAAAATAAAGAATTTCAAGGATATTTTCAATAATTTATCTTACAAAATTACCATATTCACCTTGTAGATGTAATGGTATTTAGTTTTGAGAGATGTTAGATGGCCACTGTTTTTTACAATAATTTTACAAAACGAACCCAACACATGAGTCGTATTTTGAGAAATCCAACGCTCGATTAAAAACCCTCTTTACATATGTTATGCATGCCAAAAAAACAATTCAATAGGGCTTGAATTTATTAGAAATATGAATTTATGGGGAGAATGATTCTTGGTATCCAATTGAATTTATTTTTGGCAAGCATGGCATGGTTAGAAAAGATATTTAATTCATTAATAAATTTTTTGAAATACAACTTCCAAATATATAATTTATAAAAATATTGATCCTATCATCTTTCCCTTATCTCATTTGTGAAAAAGGAAAAAAAGGAAGGTTGATTTGGCGAACCCCTGTTTGGTTTGGACTTTGGGGAGTGAAGGCAGTACAAGGCAATGTTGAGTGGCAGACACAAGACATACGGCAGAGTTCCGTCCGCGGAAAATTCAGGAGAAGTTACAGCTTCATGATGCTGACATTGGCGTATGCTTTCACACTCGTGCGAGTTCGTGCCGCGCCCCGCTGCATATACGCATGCATGCATGCATCATCCATCATTTGGTCATGCGTTATGTGGGGGTACTCGTCTTGTATCCATTGTTGCATCCATGTCGGGTTCTTACTCATGGCTTGACACATGATTTGCAAAATTATATATAGAATAGGTATTTTGAAAAATCGACCGTTTGATTAGATGATGGGTTATCTATAATTTAGTATCTCGAACTTTTGCAGTAATTTCAATTAAGGACCTAAACTTTTAATTTGATCAATTTATGACAAATTTTTAAAAATTTATTTCAATATAGGACAAAATTGATATCTTAACATTTTTTAGGGCAAATAATGCAGCAGTGCTTGGATACTATCAACTGTTTCTTCTTTAACCACGTAAATATTAAGATTTTAAGCATTGCTGTATTAATCTATTCTAAAAATGTTAAGATTCGTTCTATTCCATTAACTTTAATCCTCAAATTGGAACTCTTATTTAGTCACGAGAGGATCATGTGAATGGTTTGGATGAGAAATAAGTCTCTTAGGTAAAGTATGATACATGTAGACTCCAATTAGAATGACACGTGAGACCTAGATGGAGTTTCCATTATTTGCGTTCCAATTTTGTCCTACATCAGAACAAGTTTAAAAAAATTTGTCCTAAATTGATTAAATAAAAAGTTTAGGTCCTTTATTGAAATTAGCCCCAAAGTTTAAAGTGCTAAAGTGTAGATGGTAGATGATCTCTTTATACACATCATGTCTATCAAAAATTACATTGATCTAATGAATATTTTTTCAAAAATATTACGATTTTTAAATAAACTGTAAAAAATTATGGAAAACTGTTGCAGTTTTTCATAGTTGGTGTTCTGAAAGACCAACTATTAGATCAATGTGATTGTTGGCATACGTAATGTATATAAACGGAATATTTAATATAATGGTTGATTTATTAAAATACTTGTCCCAAATATTGTTTTACAAATCATGTATCAAATCATGTGTCATCGAAAACTGACCCATATCTATATTATTATTAGAAAACTGTCGCCACATCTTTGGCATCTTTTTATATATAAGATTATTTTCTCCTAAATATCAAAATACTCTAATTATTACTTTATACTAAAAATTAAATAAAACTAAATAATAAAATAATATCAACTTAAATTCAAATTCATTAATTTGTAATTTTAATTTTTCCCAAATAGTTGATTCTACTCCTACTCCGAAATTTCCCTTTTAACATTACATGGCAATTCTCTCATATATTATATAATGGAATTACCTACTAACGTTTTATTTTTCTCGTACATTGTAGTAAAATTATTAGTGTCTTATGCCTGCTCGCGAGTAACATACACACTACCATTTCGATCTAGTATACAATAGAGACCTTACCCTCACTTTATTTTTTTAATTTATTTTTTAAATAATTTAAAATAATTATTATAAATAATTTGATGAGTAAATAGCTATTAACTTTTATATAGAAAATAAGAGATGAATAAGCAATATTTAAATTTTTTAATTTACCATTCAATCATATGAAACATTAAAGGGCTTTTTTCTCATAACAAAATTGATAATATACTAAGTCCATCTCCAATTCTTTACTCAAATCGAGTAAAATTTTGATTTGATATGAAACTCTCTAATCATTTATTCAATTTTTTTTTATCCAAAAATTCTATTTCTCCAAAGCTATCTTCCATTAATGCCCCATCTCCAATTC
>JAESVK010000152.1:2423168-2441298 GCA_017140935.1 Hamamelis virginiana | reverse complement strand
TATAGGATAATGTGAACCAAGCAGTATCCAAAAAAGAATAAGGACAGAACCTAGTTTTAGACAAACAGGTTATGAAGTGAAAATAGTTGAAGAAGTTTATATTGTATTTCTTGGGGCTTAATTTGATTCATAATTGGGTGTAGTAACGTATTTTTACAGTTGGGAAGGGTTTCACTGATTTGGTCAATTTATGATTTGGTTCTCTTGCTTTGATATTCTACTGCTATTGTAATTGGCTCGCAACCTGAGTTTTGTTGATAAGTTAACTATGGTAGATAAAATATACACTCATTAGAAGAAAACTTCTTAAAATATTGTTATTCTTAAAATAAGTCCTTTGATTATATAAACAATTGCTCTTTAGTGTCTCACTATGATTAACCTTTTTCAACACAGTGTCACATATTACAAATCTAACAAAGGGTAATCATAAAAGTAACATGTTTTGCCTTTGATATAGATATGCAATTACTTAGTTTCGAAGTAAGTTTCTAGAAGCCATGCTTTTGGCTTTTGATGGGGATTTTATTTTTGGTAAAATGACATTTTAGTACCTTCAACTTTGGGGTGAATACCAATGTGGACTCTAAACTTTACTTTTGCTCGATTTAGTCCAAATTTTTTAAAAGTTGTACCAATGTGGGACATTAACTAACAGAATTAACATTTTGTTTGTTAAAATTGATGGCTGCTAACTGGATTATTGATGGAATTTACATTAACTAACTGATATCCTAGTTAGTAGTAGTCAATTTTAACGGACGGAATGTTAATTCCATCATATAATGTCCCACATTGGTACAACTTTTAAAAAATTTGGACTAAATCGAGCAAAAGTAAAGTTTAGGGACCACATTGGTATTCACCCCAAAGTTGAAGATGCTAAAATGTCATTTTCCATTTATTTTTACACCTATCATGCACTTGACCTCATAGGGTAGGTCCTCCAAACCCATTTTCCTTTTCAAATTGCGGGGTCCAATTTCAAACTCTTAACCTTCTCCTTGTAGTTTGTCTATACAAAAATGATTGTGAATCTTTGAAGATGTTTTGTGGTCATGAAATCTCCAAATAGGTCAGGATGTGTACTTCTGCAAACTCTTGTAGGTCATGTTTTAAGGAATTGACATACATATAATCAAGGTCATAACATTTCCGTCTGAACATTTTATGTTAAAATGAAATTAAATAATTGGGAGCCACAATTTGATGATTCTAAGCTATAGAAGTGTACAAAAAAATAAGAAAGAGTTTTCCAACTCTTTATAGCTTTCTCCTTCTTTCCCTCCCAGATGTAATTTCTCTGTTTTGTTTTATTTTTTTTAAATGAAGTTCCATTTGTTCTCCCCCCAAAAAAAAAAAAAAAAAATAAAAAGAATATCTAAGTTGATTTTTTTAGAGGTACATTCTAAAACATTTTTAGTTTCTACAGAATTTGGCATTCCTTTTTCTTTTTCTCTTTTTTTTCTTTTTTCTTTTTGGTTAAAGAATTGGCATAACTTAAACATCAATGTCATCAAATCAAGTTCTTTATTGATACATGAGCAAAGGGTATATCGGACTGGCAAGATGATGGGTTCAATCATGAGTTTAAGCATATGTGAGACAAGCCAGACTCCACTCTTAAGAAACCTCTGACCAATATCGTCTCGTGGACTTGCACTTAGACATGCCTTTTGCCAATGTACTGTGAGAACGTTGCGAGGGCTGGCAATACTGATGGGTGCTTTTATCAATAGAGATAGAGTTATTGGATCAATAATGCTTGCGTCCAACCATCAATAGAGATGGGGTTTTTTATCAATAGAGATGGGGTTTTTTATCAATAGAGATGGAGGTGTTTTTATCAATATATATCTATCTATATATATACACAATCCTGATCTAGTTATATATGCTTATATAACTTTTGTAAGCATGAAGCTAATAGATAATTGTAGGATACATATTTTGAAAAACTGACCGTTGGATTAGATATTTTGCTTATGGATGTCATGCATGCCAAAAATCATGGTGATCCAATATAAAGATCTCAAAATATAGATTGGAAAAATTGTGGCCGCTAAAAACTATCACAGTTTTTCTCAGTGACATTTTTTAGAAACTGTCTATTGGATCACTGTGAATATTGGCATGCATGACATACATAAGTATTACATCTAATCCAACGGTCAGTTTTAAAAACATGTCTCCCACAATCATCTACTAGCTTCATGCTTACATAAACTTATATAAGCATATGCTGACTGGATCATTTCTATATATATATATATACTTGACCTCAAAGTGAAGCAACCATGTTGTTCAAAAAAAGGCGAGGGAGTGGCTCATGGGTTTGCATCCTTGTATTTAACACCACCAGACGTAATAACTGTAATGAATAAACAAAACTGCAGAGAGAACTCCATTGAATAAAATGGAATGACAAGTGTCCGGGGAAATGTTGTAAATTTATGCTTTTTAAGACACTCTCCCAGATGGTACCATCATTTTAGATTCCACAGTCCTTTCTACACCTATTGGTGTGAATTATTTAAAAGAACTGTGGAATGTATAAGATCACGCGTCTACTGTTTTCTGCATTTTCAGTCTACTGTCTTCTTTCACAAAACATTGGCAATATATAAAAAGGATTGGTTGACACGGAGATGGAATTTCCGAGGTGGTTGGATGCACCAATTGATTTGGAACTGATGTGTAGCCGTTTGGGATTTAGTTGTAAAAAAATGTATATAAAAATTAAAAATTGCTTTTACTTTTATATAATAGTAAGTATGATATTATAAAATACATTTAGTCAACCAGTGTTCCCAAAGAAATGTCCCATCTCTCAAGCCCTAACCAACAAATTGGAGTGTGGTAATGAATAGAGACTACAAACCAACCACGTTTGGATAGTTATGATCAAACCAGCAGTGGAATTGAAGATGGTGTGTGACAGACAGTTTAAGTTTGTTTTGTTTTATGTGGTGGTAATATGTGGTTTGAATAATTTACATAGATATTCATTTTGTTATTGAAACTGCTTTCTTCAAGTTTGTTCCAATTCAGATGATAAATTTATGGCGAATAGTATGATATACTAGACATTTTAAGTTTGGTATGTAGTACTTACACAGAATAATAAATTGGGCCAGCAATTGTTGTCTCGGTTAAAATGCCTTTACAATGGATTAGTAATGGTATAAGATTGATAATCTGTCATAATTCTATTATAGATGACTTAAGTTTGAAACCTTTTCCAAATTCACAGAATTTATATAATCAATTTAAAGCTACAAACATAGATAGAGATTCTCTTTGTTTGTTTGTTTGTGTGTGTGTGTGTGTGTGTGTGTGTTTCCCCTCAATGCTAGCATCGAATATTGAATTGATAATCGAGATTCAAGAATCCCCCCCATTTATTCTCATAATTGAACTTCCTATTTTGCTGATTTCAATCCTCATATATTCATTCTCACTAGAAATTTCATGTGATGTACCCTTCCAACTATGAAAACCCTCAGCTAGATGCTTCTTGGATTGCTAAGGTTTTCAATATCTCTCTAAGTATATAAGCTTCTGACAATGCTCCGACAAATTATCTCGAATCTTTTTCGATAGTATTTTTCTTTCCTTCTTTCTTTCTTTCTTCTTCTTCGTCTTCTTTTTTTTTTTTTTTTTTTTTTTTTTTTTTTTTTTTTTTTTTTTTTTATGTGTTTTGGTTGGGGGGTGTTCTGGAAAACCTTTCAATGGCTTATGGCTGGATTCACCAAAATTTCTGCTTTAACCTCTGTTTAGATCTAATTGAGAAGTGGTGGCTCTCGCTGAATTCATGCTCTAATAGATTGCATTGAAACATTAGATTGACATTATGTCTGCTCTTTCACATGCTTAGATTATATCTTTTGTTTTTGCAGTTTGCTTATTGTTAGTGAAAGAGCTAAGAAAACATAACTTTGTTATCTCATAAGGTATACAATGATGTTCAATTTTTTTTTTTTCCCCGTACTAAGTACTTGGGAAGATTCTGGTAATTGTAGTTAGGTGCTGTCCAACATTTGTGCTTGTTACTGGGTTTTTGTAGTAAATAACCATTTTACCCCTAACATTAACAGAATTAGCAAGATAGACTAAAGAAGAGGACAAAAACAGAGTAAATAACCTTTTTCATGTGCAATTTAGCTCATAGTTTTCATGAACCGATCAGCTTTACACACCAAGTTCCTTTTCGCATAGTATATACCATACACATGCCCTAATATCAATAGGATAGAAACCCTCACTCAATTGCGGGGCCTGGAAGGAAACTTCAATTATACAACTTAACCAATGGCTGAGAATGCGGAGGAGTTATGATTAACAATTGTTCTTGTTCTCCCTCTGTCTATGGGGGAAAGGGACTTCTGTAATAGTTAAACTGCAAAAGAGGCCCTCTTACAATAGTCAACTCTGGGACAAAAAGCTTACCTTACAACAGTTGAGAAGTATCGTTCAAGTTCAATTTAGTCTATTAACAATTGTTTGACGTTCTTCTTTTCTTTTGGCAGAAGCCCTGGGTTTTCCAATGTGTAGAACTCCCTTCCCCTTTTCTTGGTAGTTTTGTGGTTTCTTTTTTAAAATGTTCTATTGGAGTCCTAGTAATGACAACAAAATTGGGCAAGAAGTTTGAAGGAGGAAATTTATCTAAAAATTACTTTCTTTTTTGGTACACCTTCATTCGGTCTCACAACACGCAAACTAACTGAACAAGAGGTGATTATGGTGAATTTGCAAGGTGCAAAAGCAATGGATATGAAAGTTGGGAGTTATTGCATCATATAGGAGATATGTTTTAAGAAAAAAGTTGGGAATTATTTGAGAACTGGTTGGTTCAATAATGAATTTGAACAGTGTAAGAGCAACACATGAAATTTTTTGGTACATCTTCACTCAACCTCAGCACTCAAACCAGCTGCACAAGAGGTGGTTGGTTTAAGAATGAATTTGAAAGGTCCAAAAGCAGTGGATGTATACATAATGTTGGGATTATTGAATACTATGGGATAATTTGGTTTTAATCATTTGATGGAAGAGTGGAGAATAATTTGCTCAATTTGTCACTATGCTGTTACCAGTTTAGAAAAGGCTGGTGTGGGTGGGAGCAAGTAGCACAAATTTGCATAGGACCTGTATATGTGTTAAGACGTGGACAGGGATAAAGTTTTTTTTTATTTTTTATTTTTTTTTGCTTCAAATAATTTATTTTAGACACAGGTTCAATGCACCTCAAATGCGGATGGTATTTTTTAGTTTTTGAACACATAACCAAGGTATAGTTAATATGCACCATACATGCAATTGACAAGTTTTGACAGGCTGTTTGTTTGATTGTATTGAAAGAAAGTATAGTAGAAAAATTATGGATAAAAGAAGATGAATTAATGTTCCCTGAGATGAAGAGGATGTGTGTGTGTGTGTGTGTGTGTGTGTGTGACACTGTGTGTAAAAGAAGGGTACTACCAAAGGTTGATTTTTCAAAATTTGTTTTACAATTTACCCTAAGTAGGTCACCTTACGTAACTTTGCATAAGGTGCACCATATAATACTCACTGTATATATATATACAAGGTCATTTTCTTATAGGTACGTACACATATAAGCTTATGTGAGGACTTAGGTTTTTAACCAATATGGGATATGTTTTTTGAAAAACTGACCATTAGATGAGATATTCTTTTTATATGTATATGGAACTGAATGTCAACAAAAGATGCACATAGCTTCCCCCAAGTCGGAATAGTCTTTATTGTGTTGAGTTGAGTACATAATATACCATATTTATATACAATTATTTAATTGTTATTGTGTCCATGTTCCCCATCCATGTCCATGCGGCATAGAATGGGAGCCTAGCTATGGGCTATGCCTACCCCCATTGGGTTCTCCATAACAAACCCCACCCCCTCAGGACGGGGCTTTGAAAAAAAAAAAAAAGAGTTGAACTTTCAAGTTTTTCTGTGATTTTTTACTTATTTGATCATTTTAAGAAACCCTGAAATTTAAAATCTGATGGATTTTCATTGAAAAGCAGAACAATTGAAATTGCCAGTTGCTAAAGATGACAGTTTTGAAGAGATACGTGCTAAGGTTGTTCATATCATTGAAGTACATAACTGCAAATGTAGTAGACAGGAACAATGGCCGGATTGTTGCAACCGCATCGACAGTAGAACATGCAATCAAGGGCACACTTGAGTGTGGCCGGTCTTGCAATGCCAAGGCAGCAGCAGTTGTGGGAGAGGTGTTGGCTATGCGACTCAAGGTGGAGAGTCTTGAACATGGACAGGGAAGAGGGATTCATGTTGATGTAAACAAGGAGGTTGAGAAGAAAGGCTTCAAGAACCGCACCAAGGTCTGGGCTATTGTCAATGCCCTTAAGAACAATGGAGTTAAACTAATTCTTGATGATAATGATGATGATACTCGGTCAAGTCATTGGTAAGTTCCTCTACCCTTCCCGTTTCTTTGTAGATACATAGTAGAGGTTTGTTTTTAAGATATATATCTATTGTTTTATAAATTATAAATAATGGTAGAAAAGCATGTGTATGTAAAAGACTGTTTATCAATGGAAGCAAAGTTTCTAGTAAAAGAAATGCTATCAACATGGGATTCAATGTGAAAATTCTAGATTTGCTTTGGAGAGGGACCTTGTAATCATTTGTTTTCATCTGCAACGGATGTCACAAGATATCTATGGGGACAGAGTCAAATGACAATTGTTTTGATCTTAATAAAAGAAACAGACATTGAAAAACATCTTTTTGATTTAGGCTTATTCAGTTATTCCCTTGCAGTTGTTTATAGACACTCTGCAGACTTTTGAATTCTATTAAAAACGCAAATTCTATGCTCATTTTCTTCTTTCTGTACTAACCTAGTAACCTGGTATGCCTCATTAGCTTATAGCACAATGGGGAGACAGGGGAGACAGGGCTACATAGCTACCCTTTAATATGATATGATCGGTCTCCAACTTGAACACAAACTAGAGATGCTTGATATAATGCTCTCTGTGGGTCTTTGAATCAATAGTCGGATTGTTTGCCATCTTTTGTATACGATCTTTAAATGCTATTTCAGCAGTCGGCTTCATTACTGCTGCAGCTCTTTCCCATGCCAATCATTATGATCTTGCTGCTCTTTCCCCCTGTAATGTACCCTTTAATATTCAGTTCCTGTAATGAACCCTTTAATATTCCAAACAAGTTGTATCGGCGTATAGCTTCACATGTAAGATATTCCATTTTTTATTTCAGGGTCATGTTCTTTTTTCTTTGGTTGCATTGGAGGGATTCGACCACTAGACCTACCCTAATCTTAACCCTAACCCTTTTCCTCTTACATCCACACTAGCTGAGTCAGCCCCAGTGGCTATCTCTGGGATCATGTTCATCCCACCAGCCTTGATAGCAAAAGTGAAAAGCTGCTGCCACTTCAAGAAACACCCCAGTCCAAGCTATTATCATGGATGGGGTTGCATGTTGAAATAGAAGTGGGTTAGGTTAAATTGAGTAGAGTTATTTGTTTTATTGGTTCCTAAATAATGAAATTACATTTTTTATTTCATCTTTGCCTACAATTTCTTGGCTACTAAATGAAGCCTTAGGGGGTGTTTGGGAACCTCAAAAACCGGTTCCAGCAGATATAAAGTTGGTCCAAATATCCAAACGAGTGTTTGGTAAGTACATTGGAAATACAAAAATGGTTTTTAGTTGTCTCAATTTGGCTTAAAAAGTGGGTCAGTATTATTCCAAGGGGAGAGGTGGTTTTCACAAAAACCAGATAGCTATTTTTATTGGGAACCGTGAACATAAAAAAAGTCGAAAGGACTCTTCGTTTGCTTCTCAAAGCCTAAAAGAAAAATGGCGTCTTAGCACAGGCTTGAGAACACCCCTCACTCTCCTCTCTTCTTCACACTTCTCCAAATCCTTCGCATCAAACCTAGCTGGTTTGCTAGCATGGGCAGCAGACGTAGTAGGCGGAGGTGGGCAAAGCCATGACTGTGTGTAGGAGGAGGTGGGCAAAGCCATGTCTCTGTTTCATATGTTTTGCTTTTGTTATTGTGCTAAATTTCACTCGACATTAAGCGAGATTTTGATTAAAGATTAGATTGTGCATTGTTCTTGATCTTTTGATATTTGGAGGTCCAATATTGATAATAGAAAGATTATAGCTACATTTCAGTTTATTGAAAGGCCTACAGAGATTTTTTATTTATTTTTTATTTTTTTGTTTTTGTTTTTGGAGCACACTGTAGAATATGAAATAGAAAAGGCCATTTTTTATTTTTTATTCTTTTTTTATATGTTTCTAAACTTTGATGTTATAGTGCATTAACTGAACTTTGATAGAAAGAGCAATTGCAGTATATTATAACAATTACATGATAATTTGAACCAAACAGCTTTCAGAAAAAAACTAGGATAGAACTCAATTTTAGACAAACAGACTATAAAATAGAAATAGTTCAGATATAATCTGGCTGACAAAAAACTAGATAGATAAATTGGTTCTGAACTAGACTGAACCAAATTTCTGATTTGCCAAACAGCCCCTTAGGGAAATATTTTTGTACTGAAGGTCTTCTCTGTATTTAATCAAAATCAAGGTGTCTCTAGCAGTCTAGCTTTGTTTTGTGTGTAATGGGCTAAAAAAATTGGCACAACTTCACGAGGTCCAGTTTGCTGGTGAGTGTCTGATATTGGTCAATTGGTGAATGGTCATACTGCTGTTATTATTTTTACTAAGTCACCCACCCAAAACATGGATTCTGAGTAGGGGTCTCAAAATTAGTCCAAACCCATTTACCCGTCCAAACCCATTTAGTAATAATGGGTATGGGTTGGTACATTTTAATAAATGGGTCATAATTGGACCACTCAATTAAACCCATTTATAATTGGATTAGATATGGGTAACCTATGGGTACTCAACTAATTAAACTCATTTATATGATTTTTGTTATTAGGTTTGGGACATATACCCATTTAACTAGTACCATGTCTCGACCCATTTAGACTCATACCCATATATCATGGGCTAACCAAACCCGCCAACCCATATATAATGGGTCGATCCTTTTTCTTTTTTTTTTTTGCACCAACAAAATAAAATAAAATAAAATTGCCGCATTTAACAATAAAATTTAACATGTCATATTTAAATTTTCAATAAAAATTGCGTTCTTATAGTTATTCAAAATGTTACAATTTTGCAGTCAGTTTTTTCAAAATCTAACTGTTGGATCATCCTGATTTTTGATAAGCATGACATTCATGAGATGAGTAATTTATCCAACAGTCGACTTTTTAAAATATATTCTGCAATTGATCCTACAGAAGCGTAGAATGCCAAAATATATAAAACTGAATGTATTTTGACATAAGGGCACATGATTCTCTTTTTGGCTAAATGTTACATATTTTCACAATGATATTTTTCAAAAACCAACCATCGGGTACTGTGAGTTTTTGCAAGCATGACATTCACTATGAGTCTTTTTATTATATATATATATATATAGGAATGCTATGTTCAGGAAGTTGCGTAAGGCCGCCTTTATATGGCCAATTTTAGTCTTTTTAGATGACAGTTTGTAAAACTGACCGTTGGATTAGATGTCCATCTTCTGTATGTCATGCCTGCAAAAAAACACAATGATTAGACGGTTGGTTTTTGAAAGATGTCATTGCGAATATGTGCAACTTATTTATTTTTAAAAATATCACCATTTTTTTAACGTCAATTTTTTCCAAAAACCAACTGTTGGATCACTTTGATTTCTTGCAAGCATGACATCCAGAAAAGAGACATCTAATCCAACGATCAATTTTATGAACTGTCATATAAAATTGGTCATAAAAAGTCCTTGTGCTTAAATTGAACATCTGAATATACCATTAGATGTTTAAAATTGGTATTGGTTTGTGTTTGTATGAGAGAAGAAAAGAAGAAAGATTATTATTTTTTTTTTTTTTTTTAAAAAAAAGAGGTCGACCCATGATATATGGGTAGGGGTTTAAATGGATCAAGATATAGTACTAGTTAAATGGGTTTCAAATGGGTCATGTACATTTCGTGGCCCAATCCATTTAGACCAAACCCAAACCACCCATTTGCCACCCCTAATTTTGAGTAAAAATGATATTATCCAATATTGGTCCAACAAACACAAAGTCCTAGGAAGGGTATGTTGGATATGATTTGATGTTTTGATACTTTTGCATAAGTTACCACTCTCAAAATCCCGTAACTGCAATTATTAGACAAGAAGTGAGTTTTTCTTATCCCACTATTTTTAACACTTTGACATGTTGTTTCATTTTCAACGCTATCCAATGAAATGGCTACTTCTAAAACATTTTAACATAAATGAATTTTTATTCTCATTTTTATATCCTTTGAAATTTTCTTTACTGTAAATGTGTTTTGCATCTTTAATTATATTTGGATTACATTTTTTTTTTTCATTTTCCATATTAAAACTTTTAACTCATTACTCTGATTTTTAAGAGTGGTAGTCTAAAATTTTCATTTTTCCTCTCTCCAAAGGGATTTGGATTTGCTTTTGATCAACGTCTATTGATTATCTATATCAATGGCTCAAATGCTTCCACGTAATGGTTTGAAAGGATCAAAGGTCCTCATTTATTGTCTTGACTTAACACTAAAGGACAAAAAAAAATTAGCAATAATTCTATGTTTCTCATTCATTTTTTAGTAATAATGACAGTGATCCAATGGTCAATTTTATTTTATTTTATTTTTTAAAAAATGTCACTATAAAAAACTATGACTATGTAGTTTTTTAAATTATCATCATTTTTCTTGGTCTGTTTTTTCAGTAACTGACTGATGGATCATTGTGATTTTCGACAGGTGCGACATATATAACATGGATCTATAATCAAATGGTCAGATTTTCAAAATTGTTTTGTTACTGGCCATATGGAAGTCTATTAATATTTCTGTATTTTTGTTATTTCTAAAATCAGCTCAGATTTGAGGCTTTTCTATTAATTGTAACTTATTAGTGTAGGCTTATCTACACTAAATTGATCAACACCGTGTTGATCAAAAGGGTGGGTGTTGATCAAAAGGGTGATCAACAGCAAATCCAAATCTCTCAAAAAGACACTAGCGGAGGCATTTGGGGTTTCATTAGGCACTATGGCACATCTAATGTACGCTTGTGCCCTTAAACATAGTGTGCGCCATCAAATGAACTGTTGAATATTTCCAAAATAAAGTATTTTATAATGGGTTATAAATTGGGTTTTTGAAAAACTTTCCTTTGTTCTATAGAAAGCTTGAAAGTGCATTTTTGCACTTGTCCCACATTGAAAAATCAGAAGAAGTTTAAAGGCTTTATAAGTCCTTGGTTTGGACTTATGGGTTGGGCCCCAAGGGGTACCCATGTTTTGTGAGGAGGGAGGACCTAAGCAAGAATGGGCTTGGACCTAAAAACCACACGCGCGCGCCCGCCCCGTCCCGGATCGGGCTGGGTTGGGTCATTAGATCCAATGGGCCCTATTCTTTTTAGACAAAATTATATTGGGCCTGGGTGTTGGATCTGGATCTGGAGCAGGTGCGCAGACTTGGGTCTGGAGCGGAGCGGATCTGCTGACCCACCCGCGCGGACCGCCCCGCCCCGGGCTGGGCTGGGTTGGGTTGGGTCATTAGATCCAATGGGCCCTATTATTTTTAGACAAAATTATATTGGGCCTGGGTGTTGGATCTGGATCTGGAGCGGGTGCGCAGACTTGGGTCTGGAGCGGAGCGGATCTGCTGACCCACCCGCGCGGATCACAACGGTCACAACCGTTGGATGGTGGCTTTTGGGTGAACTGGTGCAACCAATAGGTGCCTTTTGGCCCGAATTGGTGCAACCAAAAGGTGCGAACCCCTCTATAAATAGAGGGTTCGGCCAGACCAGTCTTTCACGCAATAATCACAATACACAATTCGGATTACAGATTACAGCAGAAACCAAATCTTCTCCTTCTCCTCTCGTGTGAGTTTTTCAGGCTTTCATATCTGCATTCTGATTGCTGCAGAAATTGAAGCGCAGTGTCTTGGTTCGTGTGGATTACATCAACGGTATTCTGCTCTATTTTCGTCGTGCATACGCAGATAGAGGATCAACAGGTCAGCCTCATTTTATCCTAAGGCGAATTTGCTGTCAACCCGGTGCACACATTTGGTGGGGGCAAATATTGTCTTTAGGAAAGCGACACAGTAACGTGACTTGAGGCATTTTATTCTAATTTGGAGTTTCGTCAGACTACACCAGGTATTTATTTATCCAACAATCTAAAGACAATATTCGTTATGCCGCGACCAGTCAGACGAATTCAACCTCCAATTGTTAGAATTATACGTCGGGCAAGAAGACATACTGCAAGAAATAGGCGGGAAATCAGGCAAGTTTTCGTAAGGCGTCGTTTGGCTCGTCAGAGGAGATTTTTTCGAGACGGACGAAGAAGGATATATCAGAGTCTTCATACTATTTTTCAAATTGTGGAAACTTATAATCGGGCAGTAGAGCATTTATTTCCCGAGTTATTAATTGAGTTTCCAGATTTGAGAATTGAATTTTAGTGTACTGATTCAATTATTGTATTTTCAATAATATTTAATAATAATAATAAAGTTTATTATTGAAAATATAATGGCTCAGTCACTTCAACAAATGACTCAGAATTTTATGAAGTTAGAACGGTTTGATGGGGGAAATTTCAGGCGTTGGCAGAAGAAGATGCATTTTCTACTCACCACACTGAATGTGGTCTATGTGTTAAACACACCATATCCAGAGGAGCAAGAAAATGAGACATTAGCACAGACTCGGGAAAGAACCAAGTGGGAGAATGATGACTACATATGCAGGGGACACATTCTGAATGCTTTAGCAGACTCTCTGTTTGATATCTACCAGCACGTGGAGAATGCAAAGGAATTGTGGAATACTTTGGAAGCAAAATACTTAGCAGAGGATGCAACAAGCAAGAAATTTCTGGTTAGTCATTTTATGAAATTTAGTATGGTAGATAATAAACCTGTTATGGATCAATTTCATGAGATACAACATATTCTTAGCCAATTTAAGCAACAAAAGATGAATATGGATGATTCCATAGTTGTGTCTTCTATTATTGAAAAATTGCCACCTTCCTGAAAAGAGTTTAAGAAAAGTCTTAAACACAAAAAGGAAGATCTTACTCTCGAGGAACTAGCAAAACACCTTCGTTTGGAGGAAGAAACTAGGCGCCAAGAAAGTAAGGATGAGATTGGAGATCATGTGTCCAAAGTCCATGTGATGGAGGACAAAGGAGATGGCAAAGGGAAGAACTCTAATAATAGGAAGCGCAGCAAGAATAAAAGTCAACCCAACTCAGATTCAAAGAAAAAGAAAGGTACATGTTGGTTCTGTGGCAAGCAAGGACATTTCAAAAGTGAGTGTAGATCATTCAAAAAGAAATCTGGAGAATCAGAGTCCAAAAATAAAATGCTGGCTGTTATTTCCGAGATAAATGTACTCGAGGATGCTGGTGATTGGTGGATCGATTCTGGAGCTACAAGAAATGTGTGTAATGATAAGAGCTTTTTCAACACCTATGAACCGGTGGATGATGGAACAGTTCTCTACATTGGCAACTCTTCAACAGCTGCTATTAAAGGCAAAGGAACAGTGGATTTAGAATTTACTTCTGGGAAAATTTTGTCTTTAACTAATGTATATCATGTACCTGAAGTTAGGAAAAACCTTGTATCTGGAAGCATGCTTAATAAGTATGGCTTCAAGTTAGTTTTTGAGTCAGATAAGTTTATACTGTCTAAGGTTGGAGTTTTTGTTGGGAAAGGATATTTGTATCAAGGAATGTTTAAGCTTAATATTAATAAAATAAATAATTCTATTTATATGCTTGATTCTTTTTATTTATGGCATGCTAGATTAGGACATGTTAATACTAGGAAAATGGATGATATGATTAAATTAGATTTAATTCCTAAGTATGATAATAACATAGGAGATAAGTGTAAAGTATGCATGCAAACTAAAATAACTAGAATGACATTTCCTAAAATTGAAAGAACCACGTCTTTGCTAGAACTTGTTCACAGTGATGTATGTGACATGCATAGCACTCCCACTAGAGGAGGCAAAAAGTATTTTGTGACATTTATAGATGATTTTTCTAAGTTCTGTTATATTTATCTTTTGCATTCAAAAGATGAGGTACTTAGTAAATTTGTAGCTTATAAAACAGAAGTTGAAAATCAATGTAATGTCAAAATAAAAAGGCTAAGGTCTGATAGAGGTGGAGAATATCATTTTCCTGAATATTGTGAAAATGTGGGAATTATACATGAAACTTCTGCACCTTATACACCTCAACAAAATGGTGTTGCTGAAAGAAAGAATAGGACCTTAACTGAAATGGTAAATGCTATGCTCTCTAATTCAAGCTTAACCACTGGTTTTTGGGGTGAAGCGTTGCTAACTGCATGTTATATACTAAATAGAATTCCTTTCAAAAGGAAAAACATGACTCCTTATGAGCTTTGGAAAAACAAGAAACCTAACTTAAATTATTTTAGAACTTGGGGTTGTAGGGCAATTGTAAGACTGCCTGATCCTAAAAGGAAAAAGTTAGGAGAAAAAGGGATTGAATGCATATTTCTTGGTTATGCTCTACATAGTAAAGCATATAGGTTTTTGGTAATTGAGCCCAATAATTCAATAGAAATAAATACAATCATAGAATCACGTGATGCAGTATTTTATGAAAATAGATTTACTACTATTCCAAAATTAGAATCTAATCAAGAAAAGGAATTAATTCCTTTATCTTCTGAAGAAAACATTGAACCTAGTGAATCTATTGAACCTAGAAGGAGTAAAAGGGCAAGGACTGCAAAGTCTTTTGGTCCTGATTTTGTTGTTTATCTTGTAGAAGGAACTAGGAATTCACATAATAGACAGACAATGGTTTCACCTGTTATGGAACTAGATCCATTAACCTTTGAAGAGGCTATGAAATCTAAAGATTCTGCTTTCTGGAAAGAAGCTGTCAATGATGAGATAGATTCTATTATGGGCAACAAAACATGGAAGCTTGTTGACATGCCTCCTGGATTTAAACCAATTGGTTGTAAATGGATTTTCAAAAAGAAAATGAAGGTTGATGGAACTATTGAAAAGTTCAAAGCAAGACTGGTTGCTAAGGGTTTTACTCAAAAGGAAGGGATTGATTATTTTGATACATATGCTCCTGTAGCAAGAATCTCTACCATTAGAGTATTGATTGCCCTAGCTTCTATATATAAACTTCAAATCCATCAAATGGATGTCAAAACGGCTTTTCTAAATGGAGAGTTAGAAGAAGAAATATATATGGAGCAACCAGAAGGTTTTGTAGTACAAGGTCAAGAGCAGAAAGTTTGTAAGCTTATTAAATCACTCTATGGACTTAAACAAGCACCTAAACAGTGGCATGAAAAATTTGATAAGATTATAATATCAAATGGTTATAGGATACATGAATCGAATAAATGTGTTTATAGTAAGTTTTCTGATAAACGAGGTGTAGTTATATGCTTATATGTAGATGACATGTTAATTTTTGGTACTGATCTTGAAGTCATAGAAAGTACAAAACAATTTTTATCATCTAATTTCCAAATGAAAGATATGGGCATTGCAGATGTTATTTTGGGAATAAGAATTAAGAGGGAAAAAGATAAATTAATTCTTACTCAGTCACATTATATTGAGAAAATTCTTAACAAATTTAATCAGTATGATAATATAACCATGTCTACACCTTATGATCCACATTTAAAATTATATCCTAATACTGGTAGGGCTGTTGATCAATTATTATATTCTAGGGTGATTGGTAGCTTGATGTATGCAATGACCTGCACTAGACCTGATATTGCCTTTGCAGTTGGGAAACTTAGTCGATACACTAGTAACCCAAGCTCTGAGCATTGGCATGCAGTTTATCGAGTATTGAAATACTTGAGGAAAACTATAGATTATGGAATAGTCTATACTGGATATCCTTCGGTTCTAGAAGGATACACAGATGCCAGTTGGATAACTGACAGTGAAGATCATTCTTATACAAGTGGTTGGATCTTTACACTTGGAGGTGGTTCAATCTCCTGGGGATCAAAGAAGCAGACGTGCATCTTAGATTCAACCATGGCTGCTGAATTTGTGGCATTGGCTTCAAGCAGTAAAGAGGCAGAGTGGCTGAGAAATTTGCTACTGGAAATACCTGTGTGGCCGAAACCTATGGCACCAGTATCTTTGCGGTGTGATAGTGAGGCAACTCTTTCACGAGCTTATAGCCAAATTTATAATGGTAAGTCCAGGCATATAGGACTTAGACATAGTTATGTGAGACAATTGATTACAGATGGTGTAATAACCATAAACTATGTGAAGTCAAGTGAAAATTTGGCTGATCCTTTAACAAAAGGACTTGCAAGGGATTTGGTGTGGAAAACATCGAAAGGGATGGGACTGAAGCCCACATAATTTATCACTCCTGGTGGAAACTCGACTCAACACTTGAAACATCAAGTCCTTGAGTTCAATGAGCAAAGTACACCATATGTCGTGATAGCAAGCACTCAAGATTCTTAACATGCATTGAGAATCTTAAATTATATTCATCACAAGGTTGAAGTGCTTGGTACTTGTAATGTGAAAAGAAGAAGGATGAGTTATTTAACTCTTAATAGGCTTACAACGGTGCAGTTGGAGTACTGTAATTACAGGGGTACTTTATAAGTCTACCTATATGAGTGTGGAGGTGGTGCCGCTTCCTATGATGTCCAAGGGCTTTGACTCTAGAGCACTCATGAAATAGGATAAAGACCCAAGGCCAATCCACGGGTCAGGTTTTTGAATACTATAGGTATTTTGTCTTGTGTGTGAAACATGTCCGGTTAATCATATAAGATCGCTAGTTCAAAGATACGTCTACTATGTCATCTTGATTAACTTTGATGAGTTTCACTAAAGTGAAAGGTTCAAATCAATAAGATACCTTCACATATGCATAAGGCTGCCATATGAACCAAGAATCATCATCTTGTATTTTGAAAATGGTGGGGGATTGTTGAATATTTCCAAAATAAAGTATTTTATAATGGGTTATAAATTGGGTTTTTGAAAAACTTTCCTTTGTTCAATAGAAAGCTTGAAAGTGCATTTTTGCACTTGTCCCACATTGGAAAATCAGAAGAAGTTTAAAGGCTTTATAAGTCCTTGGTTTGGACTTATGGGTTGGGCCCCAAGGGGTACCCATGTTTTGTGAGGAGGGAGGACCTAAGCAAGAATGGGCTTGGACCCAAAAACCACACGCGCCCGCCCGCCCCGCCCCGCCCCGTCCCGGGTTGGGTTGGGTTGGGTCATTAGATCCAATGGGCCCTATTCTTTTTAGACAAAATTATATTGGGCCTGGGTGTTGGATCTGGATCTGGAGCGGGTGCGCAGACTTGGGTCTGGAGCGGAGCGGCTCTGCTGACCCACCCGCGCGGATCACAACGGTCACAACCGTTGGATGGTGGCTTTTGGGTGAACTGGTGCTACCAATAGGTGCCTTTTGGCCCGAGTTGGTGCAACCAAAAGGTGCGAACCCCTCTATAAATAGAGGGTTCGGCCAGACCAGTTTTTCACGCAATAATCACAATACACAATTCAGATTACAGCAGAAACCAAATCTTCTCCTTCTCCTCTCGTGTGGGTTTTTTCAGGCTTTCATATCTGCGTTCTGATTGCTGCAGAAATTGAAGCGCAGTGTCTTGGTTCGTGTGGATTACATCAACGGTATTCTGCTCTATTTTCGTCGTGCATACGCAGATAGAGGATCAACAGGTCAGCCTCATTTTATCCTAAGGCGAATTTGCTGTCAACCCGGTGCACACATTTGGTGGGGGCAAATATTGTCTTTAGGAAAGCGACACAGTAACGTGACTTGAGGCATTTTATTCTAATTTGGAGTTTCGTCAGACTACACCAGGTATTTATTTACCAACAATATAGAGTCAAATGGAAGGAAATAGCAGCTACTAAAAAAATTTCCA